>CM040756.1:2347783-2367783 GCA_022829145.1 Albula goreensis
ACAGGGAGTCAATGTTACCTGTTCCTATGACCGCAAGCACAGAGGCCGCGCTAAGCTCTGGTGCAGGGGGGCATCGTGGTCACACTGTCCGGCTGTGGTGCGCACCGATTCGCTGCAGAGCAGAGGGGACGTGTCAATCAGCGATGACTCCGCCCACCAGGTCTTCACTGTGACCATGAGGAACCTGCGGGAGGGGGACACTGGTTATTACCTATGTGCCGTGGATGTGCCAGGGCCAATGTTCGACAGCAAGTCTGTTTACCTCAGAGTCACCAAAGGTAGGCCACTCCAGCGTATACTCCCATGTGCACCTGGGTCACACCTGTGAGTGCACACCTGTGTGAATGCACCTGTATCACAACACATCTGTATGGGTGCTCCAGATACAGTTAAGGTAACTATTTGGAATATTGAGATGGCTTATAAACTTTGACAAAGCTCCTGCCATGCCTTGAGAATCTAATGTCTGACAAGACAAGTGCTTTCACATGAAAGAATAAACATCTTTTAAAATAGTGGTGAAAATTATTGCTTCCTCCTTAGTCAATTATTCAGTAATCTAGATTAATTTTTTTGTCGAAAGGGTTGAAGTAAGAGGTTGTGCCTGAAATCGCTCCCTATTCACTATCCAATGCGTTAAAAAGGGACTTACCCTTTTACACTGACTTCCTGTATTGTGCACTGTATAGTAAAGAGGGAGTGGTTTTGGCCACCTGGAGAGGAACCTAACTGACACTCTTTCTGCGGCAGAAACAGACCGGGTGAGGACCGTGAAAAAGCTGACCGTTCGGAGAGGAGAGTCAATCACCATACCATGCCACTATGACCAGGCCCTCCGAGACCAGGTCAAGTTCTGGTGCCAGCGGAACCCCCAGGGCCATTGTGATGTCACAGTCCGCACTGATTCAGCACAGGGGGAGGGAAAGTGTCAATCACAGATGACCCCGCCCACCTGGTCTTCACCGTGACCCTGAGTGACCTACAGAGGACAGACTCTGGCGTGCACTGGTGTGGGGCGGAAACTGGACGAGTGACAGACGACAGGGCATCTCTGCGCCTGGAGGTCACCCTCGGTAGGGCTGGCATCACCATGGATTAGAGCTAGACTATGGATTCACCTAGAGAGCACCTATAACCTGAACAACACCTTCTTTCCCCAATGACTTCTCCATGCTCAGGGCAAGCCGGCCTGTCAGCGCTGAATACCATGACGACTGGACAGGAAGGGGGCGGGGTCAGCGTGCGGTGTCGCTACGGCAACGGGCCAGGGAAGGCGAGAAGTGGTGGTGTCGGAGCGGTGACTGGAGCTCCTGTCTGACGGCGGGAGGAGCCGGGCACTACAAGTCCCAGCATGCCTCTGTCCTGATCAGCGACGATGGTGGTAGAGGAGAGTTCACCGTGACGATGAGGGGGCTGCGCAGGGAGGACGAGGGCTGGTACCTGTGCGCCGCAGGAGACCTGCAGATACCCGTTCATCTCTCCGTCACGCCTCACACAGGCCGTAAGCTGAAAGATCATTCATTGGGCCAAAGAGAACCAACATACTCAGATTCATCGGTCTATATTTCAGTGTAGGCAACATTTTAGGGTCAGCATTGAATGCCTCTCTAAAGGCACTGTGAATCATGGCCACACAATCAAATAAGAATGTGACCTGAGCAGACCTGAGCATGGTACCAAAGGTAAGGATGGAGTCAGCATCCAAAACCGTTTCATCTTTTAAATGATGGAGCCTGTGACAGCTGTTTTTATAATTCTATTTCATTCTGATAGGACAGTGATGCAGTCAGTGTGAGGTAATGAGAATAGCTGTGTGCCATAATATATAGGATGGCTCAAGTGAGGGATACATACATAATGTTTGAAGTGAAGCAACACCCTCACTGGGTTGCCAGGTGTGTATTGTGAGGCCGAAGAATCCCCCACGTTTTATAGATTCATGTGCTACTGTCTATCTCCACAGCGACCCAAAGCTATACCTCCCCTCGCCCTGGGGGCGAAGACCTGCACCCTTCTCCTCACTCACACAGGTAAACCTTCTATTTTCATCTCCCTGTTTTTTTTTCCATGTAGATTGGGGGAAGAGTGCACCCCTAAATGTGCTAGTTTACCCAAAAATATAATTATTTCCTCTTCAATAAAATGCATCAAAAACCCAAGACATTAAGGCATTGAGTGTCTGTTTGAATAGAGAATCCATTAATGGCTAGAATCATTAGCATTGATGTCCAAGAAACTCCAAGTTTTATGTTTTTTTCATATCATGTTATTTTTGTACTTATGTTTTTGTGCCAGTGTAGCACAGTTAAATCTACCCAGTGGCCAAGGGACTTGATCATAAGTTCACTGGAGATGATTCTGCACTTCCAGATTTTGGGTGAAGAACTCCAAACACACAATGTGCATCACCTACCCATCTCCACCTTCCCTACCCATCTCCACCTTCATGTCTACTTCCTTTCTTCTGTATTTCTCTTTCTCTTCTCGTGGTCCAGTCGGGGTTCACCTGGCCCAAAACAGTGAGGCATGTTGCTGCCCTCTTGGAATCCAAGCCCAAGATCAAATGTCTATGTCGTTATATAACTTGCCACATCACAATAATCTCCTTCAAAACACATTTGTTATATTTTTGTAAATGAGTTCGACTCAATCTTACAAAGATGTGGACTCTTTTATTATGCAGCTGTGGACCACACCTGGATGTCAGATCGAAATGCGCTGTAGGGTTAGTCTACCTGGCATGCACTATCATCGCTGCTCTGAAGGTCTGGAGATCCTACAGTGAGTTCCACTATGGTATACCAACAACACTCAACAGCAGTCGGCACATAGCACCATTTCTGTTAAAACACAGTTGGCCTGCTACTCTAAACCTTTAGGTTTCTCTCTTCTCCCTCTGACCATAGCTGTGAGTGTGGCAGCAAACCAAACAGCTCATGACTGTAGATTTCCATTTTTTTTTGTCACTTCCCAGGTGCACATGGGAACATTTGTCACTGGGTTCTAGGTGATCACTTCCGGGTTGGGAAGTCACACCCAGGTCGGACGGGTTAACATTTACCAGTCAGGAAATCACTTCCAGGTAATGGTTAGAATAGTTATAAAAAATAATCAACCAGACAAGTGAAAATGCTGAGAACACTGAGAACAGTATAAACAAACAAGACCAAGAAAGACCATTTGTATCAATTTTAATCATTTTTCTAGTCAAATAAAAAAAAAACCTTTTTTTTATTTTGATGATATAATCAAATTAATTATTCTGTAAAGCTGGTGTAATAAAATAATACATGTAAAGATAGGTAATAATTTCCACTTTTTTTCAGAGCAAAAAAGAGGACGGAGGTCCAGTATTGGATAGAGGACGCAGTTGGTGTCCAAGAGAAGAAGAGAACCTCTCAGTAGATTTACTGTCACGTTACATACACTGCACTGTGAACACACAATACTCACAATGCCTAATACACAAGTACTTCAGAGATGCAAACATATTGAATAGCATCTAAACACATTATCAGCTTTTAACATTTCATACACACAAAGAACTAAGGTATGGGGTAAAAGATTTGGGGAAAGCCACCGTAACAAGTACAGTTTATAAACATCAAAACAACACTTTACTTGAATACTGTGTATTTTTTTCTTTTCAAGTACTGTATGTTTCAAGCTGTGCTACTTGGGGAATTGTGACACAGGAAGAGTCAAGCTGGTTTGTCACTTAATAAAAAAATGTAAAAGGCACAAAAAAATGTTCAAGCCCCATGAATGTGATGTTGTTGAATGGTGAGATGAAATGGCATAGCCAGAGCAGACCATGTTAAAACCTGAAAAAACCACACAACCAGATCAAGAGGAGGTCTGAAGAGAATCTTTTGTTATTTTTTGAGAACAGCTTTCATGTAAGCATCGCTGTCTTCCTGACACACACACAGACACACACACACATGCTCTCTTTCTCTCTCTCACACACACACTCAAACACACACACGCACACACACATGTTCTCTCACAAACGCACGCACACACACACGCACACACACATACACAGATTAGAGCAGAGTGTAATATGTCTCGCTGCCATTGGAGCAGCCTTTGTATGTTGCATGAATAATATAAAGAAAGTTAAATGTGTGTCTGCTCCTGTCAGACATGATGATAATTTAACTGCACCATCTCAGTCATTCCATTACATTTTGTTATCAGTATGTGTGCTAACAGAGCAGTTACATCCTATAATAGTCTCTCACACAGCACAAAGCCTGTACTCACTGAGACTCTGCTCACATCCCATAATACTTACGCACAGTCACATAAGTATTGTCCACTTGCATAGCGCTGCAAATGTCCAGCAGCTGCTGTGCTTTATTTTTACTCTATTTCTGGTCATCTGACGTCCTGCAGGTCATGTGACTCTGTATGGTATCTAAACGTTCAGAAGTGAAGAGAAGACTGAAACCCCACCTGCTTCCCCAACCAACAGAACCCTCCATTTCCTTTGAGGCAATGAAGGCTGTAGAACACAAACATCTGACTTCTACACACACACACACACACACACATACACATGCACACACACACACACACACACACACACACACATACACATGCACACACACACACACACACACACACACACACACACACACATACACATGCACACACACACACACACACACACACATACACACATACACATGCACAATACACATGCACACACACACACACACACACACACACACACACACACACACACACACACACACACACACACGTGCAAATGCTATGTACAGACATACTACAATACTGAAATATGGTGTTTGCAGGACTGCAGCTGGATTTGCACTTAACTAATGTTTGCCCTCTTGGATAACCGTAACATAAATAAAAGTGTATGTGTGTGTGTGTGTGTGCATATGAGCGTGTGTGTGTGTGTGTGTTGTATCTGTGCGTCAGGAAGAGAACTGAGACTCCACTATCTCGAGATTAACAGGATCTCTGCAGCATTCTTCAGACAGAAAGACAGACAGACGGACCCAAACACACACACATGGATCTTCTCCTAACCTTCCTCCTCCTCATCATCACTCTTCCAGGTAAGGCTCACTCATATCTCTGAATGCTTTGGCAGTAGTCACACCTAGGACTTTGGTTCGTGCCCAAGTTGGCCTTATGTTCCTGTCAGCGTTAATTTGATTTGTACTGAGCACATATCTCTGCTAGACTGATGATTAGACTGTAGCTTACTGAGACTCTAACACTGAAAGCGTGTGGTGAGTATGTTTATGGGTTGAGGTAAATAAAATCTGAAAACAGTTGGCTATTTTTATTACACTCTAGAATTTGGTATGGAATATCAGGTGCACCTGTTTTGCTGCCACGGTTACGCAGCTGAAGCGGGTGTTTGAAATGTTCATCACCTCAGGTCAGGTGTTCCAAAACACACAGCACAAAATTAGCAAAGAGCACAGAAGCATTTAAATGGGCATAGAGAAGGGTCAAGATGTTCAGAGAATATGAGAAGAAGCAGAGCGTTTATCTCAGTGTAAGAAAAAAATCACTTTTAGAAAAAACCTAAATTTAGCTTAGTTAGTTTCACTTCCCTACCTGCAGTAGTGCAGTGATGAAAGTTAGATAATATATGCAAAAATATGCAAATATCACATTTTATCCTGCATTGAAGAGTTATTAATGTATTACAATATTATAACTATTTAAAGCACATATTTTATTATTTTGTGGTATTCAACATTTAATAAATCATTCAAACAATGTTACCTACATGCAAAAAAAAAAAATGTTACACATTTTCTGAAAGTTTGATTTATCAAATATTTAATATATGTTTAAAGCCTTCAGCTAATGTGCATCCCATTTGCAGCAGTATTTCAAAAAAATAAAAAATACAAAGCTAAACATATCCTTTTAAAATTTATGTTTTAACATGTAATACATCCATGAAAAAGGTAACTAACCATCAGGTCTAAGTTATAGATTCTTAATACCTGTCACATGAAAGTTTAATCTAAACATTGTTTTATCAGCAACCCAAATGATTGACAGTAGTTTTTGGTACTGGCTGCTACACTTCATCCCTGCAGCTGTTCCATGTGTGAACGTGGGGACGCTGGGAAGGTTATCTGTGCAGAGAGGAAGATCGATCTCCATCCCGTGCTTCTACACTCAGAAATATAAAGACAATGTTAAATACTGGTGCAGAGGGGGAACCTGGGCTTTCTGCAGCCCTGTGGTTCGCACAGACACTCCACAGCAGGCAGGACGTGTGTCAATCATAGATGACTCTGCTCAGCAAGTCTTTACTGTGACCATGAGGAACCTCCAGGAGGGAGACAGTGACACCTACTGGTGTGGAGTGGAAATCAACAGTGCAGCCGATGATGGATTCAAACTGTACCTTACAGTCACTGAAGGTAACGGCCTTTATTACATGCAGATTAAAATGAGACACCGTGTGCAGATTATACTGAGCCCAAACAGACTCCTCCCCTTCCTTAGCCTCACCTCATCATGTGACTCTGGTCCTCCTCCTCTAACACCGTCTCTGTGTTCAGGTCCTGCTGCTCTGTCGGTGCTCAACAACATGGTGTCAGGAGAGGAAGGGGGAAGTGTCAGCATCCAGTGTCACTATGGCGACAGCCTCAGGACCAGTGTGAAGAGGTGGTGCAGCTTTTTGGAAAGGAGCCCATGTCTGACACCGGGAGGAACTGGGATGTCCCAGCATGCATCTGTGCAGATCAGTGATAACAGAAGAGGAGCGTTCACTGTGACAGTGAGGGGGCTGGAGAGGAAGGACACAGGCTGGTACTTCTGCTCTGCAGGAGAGGAGCATATTCCTGTTCACATCACCGTCACTCAGAGAGTCACTCAGAGAGCCGTCACACAGAGAGCTGTCACTACGAGAGCCGTCACACAGAGAGTCACCACAAGTACACAACTTATCCCTCAATAACCCTCAATAATATTTACAGCTTTATGTAGTAATGGAGATATTCTACCTCAATTTCATGTTTCTGCGTAAAATACCAGACATAATGGTGACTTCAGATTGTAGCAAAAGAGTTGTATCTTACAATCCTATAAGTCAAAATCTCTGGGTTTGAATATTTTCAATGTAAAAACTGAGGAAAATCTTTACAAAGCCAGTTTAAAGTGAATATCACTCTTAGAATAAACTTAAATTGATAGAGTCTGTTCCTTCTGTGTTTGTCTGCAGCTGCAGCCTTACAGAAGACTGAAGGTTCCTCCTCAACTGCGCATCAGACGGCAGCAGCTTCTGACCTGTCAACTGAAAACGGCCTGATTCCCAGCACAGCGCAGAATCTCACCCACAGAGCTCCATCCAGGTATAGACCCATGGAGCTCCATCCAGGTACAGACCCACAGAGCTCCATCCAGGTACAGACCCACAGAGCTCCATCCAGGTACAGACCCACAGAGCTCCATCCAGGTACAGACCCACAGAGCTCCATCCAGGTACAGACCCACAGAGCTCCATCCAGGTACTGACTCACAGAGCTCCATCCAGGTACTGACCCAGCTCTGGGTCTCTCAGTGGGGTATCTCAGGGGGGTCTCTCTGGGGTCTGAATGAGTCACATGATTAGTGTTGTGGGGGATTTGGGTGCTGCAGCTGGAGGAATGACTGAAATGCTTCTCACAGCTCTCTGATCAGACGGGAGTCTTGCCAGGGGAGAAATGACCCCATTGTTTTTCTCAAGTCTCTCCAAACAGCGCCCCCTCCTGGTGATTCTACTGCCACTGCTGACTTTGCTGCTGTTGGTGTTGGTGACTGTCTTCATTGTTACCAGGAAAGTCTGCAACAAGCAGAGTAAGTTTTTTCCCCCTTCTAACTTGTGTTGACAGTTTGTTTGTTGTCTTGGCAACCCTTGAAACAAGTTGTTTTTAATATGAATAAATGAATGCATGTTCTCAGCTGCTCCATATCACTGTGCTCCTTCACCCCCATACTTATAGTGAATGTAGCACCTGAAGCACCTGAATTTGTCCCTCACCTGAGTGTTAAACTCAGTCTCTGTCACTAAGTGCATTGGGGCTGCACTGCTGGTGATGCAGACAGCACAGGTCACTGAGGGTCAAACAGAGCTGCAGTCTTTGCCATCACTTCTCTCTGTTTCAGAGCACAGCCAGCCATGCAACACAGACACAGCAGAGACCAGCACCAACCTCACTGTGAGTGTCCTATTATATGGTTAACTCTGAAACAGAGTCACTGTGAGTGTCCTATTATACTGTTAACTTTTGCAGTGTGTGCGTGTGTGTGTGTGTGTGTTCCAGCCTTCAGCAGACCCTGGTGATAGTGTGATATACAGCTCCATAGTCATTCAGGACAGAAAGGTGAGTTTGACCCTCTAAGAACAGTGAGTAGAGCAGAGTGTACCCAGCTAGGAGCCAGTGCACCACATGCAGGAAAGAAATAAAGTTGAACAGTTAAAGATGAACTGAGAGGTTCTTATCTCCAGTGTGTCTGCATGCATTAGTGTTGGAGAACTGACCCATGCAGAAGTAACAGCAGTCATGGAGAGTGTGTGACCCTTGTGTTTGCAGACTGTGCAGCTCTCTGCAGACTCTGGTGATGCTGTGATCTACAGCGCAGTGTTCACTGGAAACAGGTGAGTCCAACACTGCTGCAGAGACCTCTGTGTGAAACACGCTTCCCAAACACAAACACAGGAGGCTAAACATGGTCCTCTGTAACTAATACAGCTACAGGGAGCCAGTGTAAAAGCTGTGCTGCACCGCTCTGTTCTCTGTTCTGCTCATCACTGTTCTGTGTCTCTCCTCTGTTCAGATGAGCTGCAGCTCCATATCTGGCCAACAGGGGGCAGAACTAGACCAGAGGCAGAACTGCTTCAACAGAACAAGTCTCATCCAATCAAATCAAGTCCCTCATACTGACGGTACTTCCTCCATGCAGGAGTCACAATGCATGATGGGAGTTAAAAAAAGAAATGATTTCAGTAGAAAGTTAATTTTTCAGCATGTGGCAGCTACAATGAATGTTTACCAAGTTTTACCTTTCAGTCCTGGTCACCACTGTAAGGTAGACATTATTTATCATAAATATCATGTTATCATTTATCATAAAGAAAATACTGATGTTTTCTAGCCCATAAAATCTTTAATTTCCAAGAGGGAGGTATGAATTCATATTTGATTGCTGTATTGATAGTTTTGTTGATATTGGAAAAATAAAATGTAGTATTAGGTATTTCATGCCATTCTTTCTTAATTATTCAGTTTTATCTTTGTCTTCTCATGTCTGTATAAACATATCTTCACACACAATTCTGGAAGGGGGAACTCTCTCTTGTCAGTTTACTTTGAATGAAGAAATCCAGATAAGCTCATTGGTTGTGTAGGATAAAACCAGATAAGTTCATTGGTTGTGTAGGATAAAACCAGATGAGCTTATTTACTGTGTTCCTGTCACAGAAAGTGCAAAAGTGGGGTGGAGACAAATTTGTTGCATGACCTAACTGAAAATAAGACACTTCCTCTTACCTTTTTCATGACTTGTAAGTTGTACAAACACTTATAAAGTGTGTTTAAAAAGCTTCATAAATACACAGGACTATACATAATAAAATTATGATTTTAATATTTACAAAACAAAAACTCAGATACACAGCCACAAAGCCACAGAACTCTAAAATCAAATAAGTATGTAATTTAAACATTTTAATATGTTTTACAACATAATATGTATAAAAACCAGAGTATGTTTTGGTACATCTGTTTTGCTTATGCTGGGTTAAGGAACAATATTGTCTGATTTAGAATGTTCCAGGTTTATACCAAGCTGCTATAAACCAGACAAAAGCAGTGTGATTATCAACAATTAATTAACCAAATTTAGGAATATAAGCAAAATGTTCACCCCTCATCACATCACACAAGTTAAGATCGATCTAAAATGAAGGTGGGGATTCAAACATAAATGACAGGACACAGTTTTGCTTTGGACAGTGAGGAGAGCTGTGTGTTAAATACTGTGGTACCTCTCTTACTCTGTCAGGCATCCACACTGCCCCATCGCTGAGACGGTGGTAAGGACTGCAGTGAGCCCTGTACTCAGCCAGTGAGAAATAAGAGTGTTTTAAGCTCTCTGATTGGATATTGGGACCAGGAGGCATGTGATTGGAGGAATGCTTGTTTTTAACCAGATCTGATTGGTGGGATGTGACACCAGACTCTGTTACTCTCTGGCTGATATCTCAGTAACAGAATCTGTATACCTGAGAGAGAGAAAAAAGAGAGATAGAGTTGCTGCATCTTCTGTGACATACAGTAATATGTGACTGTCATATAGACCACACAGTGAGTGTTAGTTTCAGACACACTTACCTGTCTTCCCTCCTCTTCATCCCTCCATCATACTCAGGGGCTCCACCTCTTCTTTGCTCTGGAAGAATATATAATGCAGATGGGGAGTATTTTATTTTTTGGTGGGGGGGCAGGGTTTCCTTCTTCCTTTTCGGTTCCTTATTGGTTCTGCCAATAAGGACCTTGTTGTAATGGTGTGTGTTCTACCTGGGTGTTCTACATGCAGCGTGTGTTCTACAGGCTGGGTGTTCCTCCTGGCTGGGTGTTCTTGCATGTGTTCTAGGCTGTGTTCTACATGCAGCGTGTGTTCTAAAGGCTGGGTGTTCTACAGGCTGGGTGTTCTACATGCAGTGTGTGTTCTAGTGTGTTCTACAGGCTGGGTGTTCTACAGGCTGGCTGGGTGTTCTTCATGCAGTGTGTTCTACAGTTGTTCTACAGGTGTGTGTTCTGGGTGTTCTTGCAGTGTGTGTTCTAGGCTGGGTGTTCTACATGCAGCGTGTGTTCTACAGGCTGGGTGTTCTACATGCAGTGTGTGTTCTACAGGCTGGGTGTTCTTCATGCAGTGTGTGTTCTACAGGCTGGGTGTTTCTACATGCAGTGTGTGTTCTACAGGCTGGGTGTTCTTCATGCAGGCTGGCTGGGTGTTCTTGCATGCAGTGTGTGTTGTTCTTCATGCAGGCTGGGTGTTCTACATGCAGTGTGTGTTCTATGGGTGTTCTAGCAGTGTGTGTTCTACAGGCTGGGTGTTCTTCATGCAGTTCTACATGGCTGGGGTGTTCTTCATGCGGTGTGTGTTCTACAGGCTGGGTGTTCTACATGCGGTGGCTGGGTGTTCTTCATGCAGTGTGTGTTCTACAGGCTGGGTGTTCTACATGCAGTGTGTGTTCTACAGGCTGGGTGTTCCACATGCAGTGTGTGTTCTACAGGCTGGGTGTTCTGCAGTGTGGGTGTTCTGGGTGTTCTACATGCGGTGTGTGTTCTACAGGCTGGGTGTTCTTCATGCAGTGTGTGTTCTACAGGCTGGGTGTTCTACATGCGGTGTGTGTTCTACAGGCTGGGTGTTCTTCATGCAGTGTGTGTTCTACAGGCTGGGTGTTCTACATGCGGTGTGTGTTCCACAGGCTGGGTGTTCTTCATGCGGTGTGTGTTCTACAGGCTGGGTGTTCTACATGACTTGTGTGTTCTACTGGGTGTTCTAGTGTGTGTTCCAGGCTGGGTGTTCTTCAGGTCTTCACTGCAGGCTGGGTGTTCTATGATGGGTGTTCTTCAGGTGATGGGTGTTCTTCATGCGGTGTGTGTTCTACAGGCTGGGTGTTCTACAGCAAGAGCCGATGGGTTCTTCAGCAGGCTGGGTGTTCTAGTGTCCACTGCAGTAGGTCCAGGTCTTCACTGCAGCTAGCTGGAGACAAGACTTAAACTGAAGACTTAAACTGAAACTGAGTCTGTGTTCACTCTGGTCTGTGTCCTGCAGTCAGTAACCACAGTCTGTATTTACACTGGTCTGTGCTCCATGGTCAGTAAACTGGTTCTGTAATTACACTGGTCTGGGCTCTGCAGTCAGTAAATTGGGTCTGTAATTACACTGGTCTGTGCTCTGCAGTCAGTAAACTGGGTCTGTATTTACACTGGTCTGTGCTCTGCAGTAGAGTGAGGTGTCAGTGATTTGTAATGGCTCGTCAATAAGGGTTGCAGGTTCATTTCCAAGGTAGGGGAGAACAAGAGCACCATGGACCATAAATTACAGACACATAAAGGATTTACCCTGGTTTGAGGTGACCTTCCCAGATTGTTGTGGGACTCAAGGCTGTAGGAGAGAACAAACACAAAGTCAGACTTCCAGTCTCAGGGGTGACCTGATGCAAATGAAAGATTCTCAAGGTTCAGCTGAAGGCTGTAGATTAGATTAAATGGAGCTTATGTTATAAGAGCTGAGCTTCATCTGATACGCCTGACCAGGGCCGAGGCAGCAGCTCACACTCACAGGCAAGATGAATGGTTGAAGACTGTTGAGGGATAAGTTGTGTACTTGTGGTGACTCTCTGTGTGACAGCTCTCTGTGTGACAGCTCTCTGTGTGACGGCTCTCTGTGTGACTCTCTGAATGACGGTGATGTGAACAGGAATCTGCTCCTCTCCTGCAGAGCAGAAGTACCAGCCTGTGTCCTTCCTCTCCAGCCCCCTCACTGTCACAGTGAACACTCCTCTTCTGTTATCACTGATCTGCACAGATGCATGCTGGGACATCCCAGTTCCTCCCGGTGTCAGACACGGGCTCCTTTCCGAAAAGCTGCACCACATCTTCACACTGGTCCTGAGTCTGTCGCCATAGCGACACTGGATGCTGACGCTCCCGCCTTCCTCTCCTGAAACCATGTTGTTGAGCACCGACAAAGAATCAGGACCTGATCACAGAGAAAAAAGGAAAAAAAAAGAACACACATTTTGGGGCACACTTGGCTTGGGAGTCTGTGACCTCACTGCCTGTAGTGGTTCCTGATGTGCCGGACTAACCTCTAGCTCCTCGATCGCATATGACAAGTTTGGGTCAAAGCACCTTCAAATAAGGTGGGGTTTCCGCACTGAGGTGATATGGGCGAGTGAAGCATCCAGGATCTAAATCCAAATTGGCAGAATGTCTCACTGGCATGCAGTAAAGGCCATGGTTACCTGTGGTGACTTTAAGGTACAGGTATGTAAAGGCTGTGGTTACCTGTGGTGACTTTAAGGTACAGGTATGTAAAGGCAATTGTTACCTGCAGTGACTTTAAGGTACAGGTATGTAAAGGCTATTGTTACCTGTGGTGACTTTAAGGTACAGGTATGTAAAGGGTGTGGTTACCTGTGTTGACCGTAAGGTACAGGTATGTAAAGGCTGTGGTTACCTGCAGTGACTTTAAGGTACAGGTATGTAAAGGCTGTGGTTACCTGTGTTGACCGTAAGGTACAGGTATGTAAAGGCTGTGGTTACCTGTGTTGACCGTAAGGTACAGGTATGTAAAGGCAATTGTTACCTGCAGTGACTTTAAGGTACAGGTATGTAAAGGCTATTGTTACCTGTGGTGACCGTAAGGTACAGGTATGTAAAGGGTGTGGTTACCTGTGTTGACCGTAAGGTACAGGTATGTAAAGGGTGTGGTTACCTGTGTTGACCGTAAGGTACAGGTATGTAAAGGCTGTGGTTACCTGCAGTGACTTTAAGGTACAGGTATGTAAAGGCTG
Organism: Albula goreensis; assembly: GCA_022829145.1. Classification (NCBI taxonomy): domain Eukaryota; kingdom Metazoa; phylum Chordata; class Actinopteri; order Albuliformes; family Albulidae; genus Albula; species Albula goreensis. Next base: position 2,361,363 of record CM040756.1, read on the forward strand.
TGGTTACCTGCGGTGACTTTAAGGTACAGGTATGTAAAGGCTGTGGTTACCTGCGGTGACTTTAAGGTACAGGTATGTAAAGGCTGTGGTTACCTGCAGTGACTTTAAGGTACAGGTATGTAAAGGCTGTGGTTACCTGCAGTGACTTTAAGGTACAGGTATGCACCGTCATCCACTGCGTTCCTGAGATCCACTCCACACCAGTAATAACCACTGTCACTCCTCTGCAGGTTCCTCATGATAACGGTGAAGACCAGCTGGGCGGGGTCATCTGTGATTGACACATCTCCACTGCTCAAAGGTGAATCAGAGCGAGCAATGGTACTGCAGAAATCCCAGTTTCCCCCCTTGCACCAGTATTTAAACTTGTCTCTGTACTTCTGATCGTAAAAGCACGGGATGGAGACGGACCCTCTTCTCTGCACCGACACATTCCTCAGTGTTCTCACGCTCTCAGCTCCTGAACAGGACAAAAAAATGTACAACACAGCACATCCACCAATGCACATATGACTTTTTATGAAAAAAATCAATAAATCACTCCCTCTTTAATATTAATTGTCCTTAATTACAATGTGTTATATATTACCTGAAGTAGCAGGTACAGACTTAGGCACAAATGTGTAACACATGTATTTTACTGACTGATGTAACATTAGGCGCTTTTGGACCAATCAGTTCTAAGAACTTTTTTAGATGAACCACCCACTGGGGAGGTTCCCCAAGAATTAGGAACCTTCAAGGGCTTTTTTCTGTTTGCATTCTCACCTCCAGGGACTAAGTGACATAAGCCAGTGGCTAGTATACCAACGTCATTTCTGCGCCATACAACAGCAAGATGGAGGGTGCCGTCATCGGAGCTGTTTGTTTGTTGTGTGTCGTGGGTTTCATGGGGTGTTTCTCAATACCAAGGACGTAACAACTGACTTGTGAGTTCGCAACGACGGAAAACGCATCCGCCAAAGTTTTGAGATGGATGTGTACTTGCTTACTTTCTACTGCATAACACCCCATACCCCAAGTTTTCTGAAGCCAATGCTAACTTAGCTTCCTAAAAGTACCGTCCCCACTGAACGGAATAACGCTAGTATAGCTAATCGGAACCAAATGCCAGTTAAAGTCGTTGCAAACTTTCAAATTAGCCGTTATTTAAATCGAATGAGCAAATATTCATGAACTTTAACACTAATTTCCCTTCATATTTTCGTTCACACATGATATTACAATTCCTAATAACGGAGTTGGAAAGGACACGGGTTTTTAAAAATGGCGGTTGCCGGTGCTGCATTGGCTCATGTGTTCGACCAATCAACGCACACATACGTCTGGACCAATCGCCTTACACTTATGACACTCAAGTATTTCTAGCAACATACCCACTATTTCTAAAACATACCCACCTTGAAGTAGGAGCTAAAAAGTCCCTCAAAATGGGGTTGCAAGAACTGCAGTTCGACCTGGGAACTGTCATACCCACCAGTATGCTCAGATAGTCCTTTTCCTCGAATCATTTGAGTAAATTTAGTTTGCTGCTTTCCACAGGGTAGTTGCATATTATATCCCCTCCAAGGGTGTTACAGAAGTTGTACCAACAGGTACTTACTCATACTGTGTGTTGCAGTGTACCTTTAGTGCAAGCAGTAATTTAAGTATTACATAAGTACATTGGAAATAAGGACACTCGTTAATATTTGGGACCCAAAAGTTCAGTTAGTATAGATGTACACAGACCATCAACTAAGCGTTAAGTTTGTCTGCCATCGGAAGCAAATATTGCACAGCTTTTTTTTTTTTTTACCCGTTTCACTTTAACCACATTTCAGATCTGTGTGTGTAAATAGCAATACAAAAGCTAACACAGCATGGTTCTATTTCCAAATGTGGGGTAAATTGTGAATGCCTGTGATGATGACGATGGACTTACCCTGGACTCCAATGACGAAGAGGAGGAAGAGGAGAGGATCCATGTGTGTGTGTGAGAGAGAGTTTCAGAGAAACCAGCTCTCTGCAGATTGACAATCACTTCCTGTTCACTCAGTCACATCACTGTGTCTTAGTCATCTTCCTGAGTTACACCCACACACACACACACACACACACACACACACACACACACACACACACACACACACACACACACACACACACACACACACACACACACACACACACACACACACACACACACACATTACTGAAACAATTCAGCTTAAGGTACAACAACAGAACCTTAGTAGGAAACCTGCTACACTGTAACCTCTGAGCTACAAGCCCAGCTCCCTAACCATTATACTACACTGTAACCTCTGAGCTACAAGCCCAGCTCCCTAACCATTACACTACACTGTGACCTCTGAGCTACAAGCCCAGCTCCCTAACCATTATACTACACTGTAACCTCTGAGCTACAAGCCCAGCTCCCTAACCATTATACTACACTGTAACCTCTGAGCTACAAGCCCAGGTCCCTAACCATTACACTACACTGCAACCTCTGAGCTACAAGCCCAGCTCCCTAACCATTACACTACATTGTAACCTCTGAGCTACAAGCCCAGCTCCCTAACCATTATACTACACTGTAACCTCTGAGCTACAAGCCCAGCTCCCTAACCATTACACTACACTGTAACCTCTGAGCTACAAGCCCAGCTCCCTAACCATTATACTGCACTGTAACCTCTGAGCTACAAGCCCAGCTCCCTAACCATTACACTACACTGTAACCTCTGAGCTACAAGCCCAGCCCCCTAACCATTATACTACACTGTAACCTCTGAGCTACAAGCCCAGGTCCCTAACCATTACACTACACTGCAACCTCTGAGCTACAAGCCCAGCTCCCTAACCATTATACTACACTGTAACCTCTGAGCTACAAGCCCAGCTCCCTAACCATTACACTACACTGTAACCTCTGAGCTACAAGCCCAGCTCCCTAACCATTATACTACACTGTAACCTCTGAGCTACAAGCCCAGCTCCCTAACCATTACATTACACTGCAACCTCTGAGCTACAAGCCCAGCTCCCTAACCATTACACTACACTGTAACCTCTGAGCTACAAGCCCAGCTCCCTAACCATTACACTACACTGTAACCTCTGAGCTACAAGCCCAGCTCCGTAACCATTACACTACACTGTAACCTCTGAGCTACAAGCCCAGCTCGCTAACCATTATACTACACTGTAACCTCTGAGCTACAAGCCTTTTAGCCTTTTTTGACTTTTTTTGTCTTAAAAGCTACCTTGTGGAATTTCCCTTATGGTAATTCCTGTCCTAAATGCCTCATAATAAAAACTGGACTTTTATGATCACTAATATTTTATTCATTATGTCACATATTTAGGACTTAGAAAAGCCATTAGAACAAAAACAACACAAATGCTTAAACATGGAAAATAACTGATAACAACAACCAAATCAAACCAACACAGTCTTATGTCAAGAGCAGTAAATTAAAAAGCAGTTCATATGCTATGCTGTCTTTTTTGAATAAATAAAAAAAGCCTTTCAGAGGAGTACGGGCAGCCGTAATTGAGGTGTGGATGAAATAAACCCATCTGCATTTTCACAAAGACAGCTTGACGTTTCACAGTGTTTCATGAACCTAAAAAAGAGTGGCAGAACCTACGGCTCTGCGCTAGGTGATGTCACAATGCACATCACAGGGCTGGCCAATGAGACGCTAGAGTTCCCTGCCCTTCAGTGACTTCACCAGCTCTCAGATTTTAACTTTAATTCCTTCATACACCTCCAAAGAAAGACAGAGAGTGTAGGATGACAACGCTTCTGGGGAATGCAGTTTTCAGAAATGGGAACTTCAGCGTGTTATTACATCATCAAAGGGTCAACAGTGCAGTTCCTTTCTGAGACTATGCTGGCAGAAATGTTAGTCAATCAGTGCTCAAAATAGAACAATAAAAATATGCATCTCTTCCACAATTTTCCAGATACTTTCCGCTTTCCAAAGTAATGTGTCAAAGAATCAGTCATCGGGGAAAATAGTCGCTCTGGTGTAAGCGCACGTTTGAATCAGAAAGGACACAGGTGTCTCATTTTGAGAGACCACAACCACAAAATTGGCAACGCCCACTCGGCTGTACAGCACAAGTGGGGTCCGGTCTGCCCTGAACCCCCTCACTGTAAAGTGTGATCAGCAGCATGGTCTTGCCATGTAACGGCAGTCACATGTTTCATAACTCCACCCTCCTCTCTCCCCAAAGAGGTTCCCTAAATATGCAAAAAGGATGAATCTGTCCTTGCGTCCCTCACAGTGAGGTACAGCTGTATGGTTTCTTTCCATAAGGAAATTCCCTCTGTGACCTGCGGTAGGTGAGACCACCCAGACAGAAGGTCTGACAGGCCACTCATTCCCTTCACTTCTATCACATCTACAGTGTCTGGGGCATGTAGCATATGCTCTCATCCAGAGAGATTTCCTCACGCCGCATGTAGCATACGCTCTCATCCAGAGAGATTTCCTCACGCCGCTTGCATTTAGATTCCATCTGCAGGGCTTCATATCTTACTGAGGTCATCCAGGCTAAGCAGCAGCACGTGTCCCAGTTTGGAATGAGACCTGAAACCATCTGAGGCTGAAGTTTAGGCTCATGTCCCTTTTCTGTTTATTTCTGCTGAGGCACGGTGCCCTACCACCCCAGTCCACAGGGGGCGCCACCCCTCTCACAGGGCTGCGGTCCTCAGCAGTGGATCTCGTAGGCGATCTGTGTATCAAAGAGCAGGTTCTGGTTCAGGAACAGGCCCTCGACTGGCTCCGCCTCCCCCCCGTCCCCCGCCGCTCTCCTCAGCGGCTCCTCAGGGGCGACAGGGGAGGGCGAGCTCAAGGGCGCCCCCCTCTGGCTTCCGGTGGTAGCAGTTGCCGAAGGTGGGAACACGGGTTTGCTCCGGTCAAGGACGTACATCTCGTGGCCCCGTCCGTCCCGATACTCCTCCAGCTGGGCGAAGGTGGTGGGGCCGTCGGAGTAGTCGTTGACGTACAGGACCCCGCCCTCATCCTCCTGCCCTGCGAGGTCCTTCCTGCGGCGATAGCGACGCCCGTAGATCATGGCCAGGAGCAGGAGGGCGGTCAGCGCCAGCAGGGCGATCCCTGCCGCGATGGCGGTCTGCGTGGCCGCGCCCAGCGCGTTGAAGTCCATACTGCCCAGTGTATAGAGGGGCTCACGACTCACATCCCCGCCCGGGTACGAGTACCTCACCTGCGGCCGCCAGACAGACGAGGAAGAGGAGGAGGAGCGAGTGGAGTGGGACGAGGAGGAGGAGGTGTTGACGAAGAGGTGAAAGGTCACTCTGGCCACGCCCCCGGGGTTGCGGGCCTCACACTCGTATGGCCCCGCGTGAGCCGGTGTCACGTTGCTAAGGAACAGCATCCCGCTGCCCGTGTCCCGGTCAAAGCGGTCGCCCCCGGTCCTGCCGCCCTCCCCGTCCATCCCCCCCTCAGCCCGACCCCCGACCCCCGCCCCTATCCCGGCCGCCAGCTCGGTCCCTGGACGCGTCCCAGCTCCGGCCCACGCCCCCTCCTCCTCCTCCTCCTCCGGCAGGCCGGCTTTACCCCAGGAGGCCTCCTTCCTCCAGGTGACCTGGGGCTGGGGGTAGCCGGAGGCCTGGCAGGACACGCGGAGGTCGTCCCCAGGCCGCACGGTCAGTCGGCGGGGCTCCAGGCGCACGGTAGGCGGGATGCAGACCAGGCTGTTCCCCGGCACCTCCACCAGGGGGCGGTGCGACAGCCGTGGTGGCTCGGTGCAGGACACCCGCCGGCCCGCCGCCGAACTCAGCAGCCGCTGGCCCTCCCCCTGGATCCAGCTGCGCAGCCAGTGCAGGGCGCAGTCGCAGCGCCAGGGGTTCTCTATGCAGGCGGGCATGGGTGGGGGCCGTGGAAAAGGGCGGAGAGAGAGAGAGAGGAGAGATAGGAACATTAACAATGTGAGTTACACAGGGAGAGAGAGAAGCTCCGATAATATAAGATAGACAGATGGATAAGACCGATAAGACAAGATGGATATTTATTACTGTTATATTTCTTATTGTTTTATTTTTATTTTAATTTTGTGAGTTTGGGTAACACATTTTTATATGTTATGCCTTTGAAGCATTTCAGCTGAAATTGAATTAAATCTCAATCATTTAAAGATGTTAAAAATGATTGAAAACTGATTGAAGAGGCACTCCAACAGATTTACAGTCATATCTATATACTGAGTGCAGAGAAACTGAATTTTGGCACTGCTTTAAATGTCAACAAAATGGCAGACAAAAGAGGAAGTGAGTCAGAGGCAGAGAGTTACTAAACTAGAACGAGAGGCAGAAACAGAGAGGGGGGGAGACAGAGACAGAAAGAGAGAAGGAGCAGAAGTAGGGTTAGGATTAGGGTTGGGGTCAGCTCCCTGTGTAAAGTGA
>CM040756.1:2372783-2455283 GCA_022829145.1 Albula goreensis
GTATATATGTGTGCATGTATGAGTAAATGTACTATACATGTATTTACGTAGTTATTTATTTAGTTTCATCAAGACTACTGGTGACGCTGTCCAGGGTGCTGAAGTCCCCTCACCTCCAGTGCATTTTCAGGTCATTTAACATTACTGAACATTCATGGCTCGTTGGTCTAGGGGTATGATTCTCGCTTCGGGTGCGAGAGGTCCCGGGTTCAAATCCCGGACAAGCCCATGCTTTACCTAGTGTTGGTAAGGCTTGTCTGGTGTATTAAAAGAATGTCTCTGTTTGACATTTGTCTGTGAGGGAAGACTAAGTTTAAAAGATTAGAGTCTAATGATTCATCATCTTGGACAATCAAATAGCAGAAGAGGTCTTCTTGTCATCTGAAGCTTTTATAATAACTTCTCTTCCCCAGCTTCCCCAAACCCATTAGCAGACGTAATTAATCAATTCAGAGCTCCTGACTGAGCCAAAGGATTTGCAATGTGATTGGCAGTGCGGGGATGGATTAGCCGGGCTGATTACCACATCAGTGACATTATGAGCTGGGATTAAATAACAGAAGTGCTGCTGAGCATAGGGAGAGAGGATTCATTGAGTTTACAAACAGACAGCTCATTTATTTCTCTCCTGGTGATATTGTTAGGAAACACTCTGCCACTCATAAAGCTGACAGTCATACAAATACCTCCCTCTGTGAAATACATTTGAATGCACTCAGTGGAATGAAAGGTTTGATTGAAAATACATTTGTGTTGTATGTGTGTGTGTGTGTGTGTGTGTGTGTGTGTGTGAGTTTGTTTGTGTTTGTTTGTTTGTTTGAAAGTGAATCTGTGTGAGTCTGTGTGTGTTTGTTTGAGAGTGAATTTGTGTGTGTATCTGTGTGTGTATGTGTTTGTGTTCGTGTGTGTATTTGGGCTTCTATCTATCTATCTATCTATCTATCTATCTATCTATCTATCTATCTATCTATCTATCTATCTATCTATCTATCTATCTAGTGTCATGCTTTATGAAGAATAGAGTGTGCGTGTGCCTCAGTCTGCATGGATCCTGAGTGTATCGCCATGGAAGCCTCACAGCCCGGAGACAGTCAAAGATTCCTCAGTAAAGATAGGCCACATCCTGCGTCCTGAATGAGATGCCCTGCACCACAGTCAGGACCTCTGAGGAAGAGCCTAAAGCAACACTACTGGAAAAAAAATACATCACTGGACACTTTATAGAATGTATTCATTTTGGTTCCTGTAGGGTGAATGACTTCTTCTGACTACCTCTTACTTCCCTTCCCAAAATTTCCACCCAGTAATGTTTGCTCAAGTCTGATAATTCTGAGCTACTCATATTCTGTGAGTCATTGGAAAACACTGTGTAACAAGTTTTGCCAGCAGTAGGTAAACCTTGGTTCATGCATTCACAGGCAACGGAACAATCAGGAGAGGTGGCTAGAAAGTAGCTAATTTCTGAATCCAATATGCTAAAACCCTTCAGCTTCCAGGGATGTCATTTGCTAACAAAACCAATCGACAGGCACTGCTCCTAAAGTGTCCATTAAATCAGTCGACTACATTATCAGAAACCAGGTGCCAACCAATCATACTGGGCAATCATACTCATACAGAGCAAACAGACTCACAGGAGTGTAGTGATAATTACTCCTCTAACCAAACCAGTTCTTGGACGGTGGACTGCGTGGTCACTTCAGCGGAGAGAAACCACCTCCCCTCAGCTCGTCCACATTCCAGGAAGAATTCGTAGCGATTTCACAGGCTGTCAAGTTCATTCAGGCCCCAAAATTTGGTTAAAATTTGGTTTGAGAGAAAATGACACGTAGCCGTGTGCTGCCCAAGCTCAGCCCTGGAGTTCTGTTTCACCTTTAAAGGAATCATTCAGCACCTGAGTCAATTCACTCCCCTACAGGACATAATTAGAGCCCCTGTCACATTAGAGAAGTGGTGCTCCTTAAAAGAGAGAACTGCAAAACCTTAGCTCAGACAGCTCTGCTGATTTAAACACCATTAGGAGGATGACAAAGTAGCATGACAAATGGATGACAAAAAGTCACAGTGGTTGTCTTTCTAAAGATTTTCTATGATTTAAAGACCGTTTTTAACATGATAGCAGGATGACAAATAGTTTCTCTCAGGACTTCAACAACAACAACAACAACAACAACAAAAAGAATGAACAAGGAAATAAGAGATTTGGGGCTACACAGTTCTAAAGCAGTAAGAACAGGAAGCCAGCTCTCTGTAATAGCTCTGTTCACACCCCTCACCTCTCTGTTTACGTCCTCAGCATGGCCACAACAGCTAGTTCACACAGTTTAGTAGTGTTACCTTTAATGTCACCTAGTGTTACCTTTAACCCCCCGAAAGAAATAGTGAGAACAGTTAGGATTAGGTACCCTGCTTGAAGAAAGAATGAGAGTATGAAGGTGAAGATGGGGAGGTGGAGGGATGCCAGAAACGTGAAGCATGATGGGAAGAGAGGTATGTGTTGTTTATATACCTGTATGAGACTGGAAGGAAGATGAGATAGGTAGAGGGGTTATCTGAGAATTCTTCTCCCAAATCTCTGTTTTAACAAACTTCCATTTTAACACTAGAGCAGGATGACAAAAAGTTGTTTATCTCAGGACTTCCTCTCCGTTTTTCTGGGCATCTTCAAATGGCCCCCACTAACCTCAATAAGCAAGTCTCCGCACTGATACGTTTCCCCATTTTCGCGCCACAGACGAGCTCTCCCATCTCTCTTCGCACGCTTGCTGTTATCTGGAATTAAAGCTGGGGTGCCGTAACAGCGAGCGTGACAAATTCACATTTCCTCTCTCATTTGCTCTTTATTTTTAACTGCTGAGCCTCGCAGCTCCATTCGCCAGGGGGTTTTTAACCAGAATGCTAATGCTGCAAACTGTGCAGAATTTAAACAAGCCGCACGTTTCCCTCAGATATGAAAATACTCTGCCCCTCCCACTCACACATACACACACACACACCAACACACTCACACACAGCCACAGATACATACACACAAACACTTACAAACACACACACACAAACACACACACAGTTCCTCCCATACTCATCAATACAAAACACACAGGCATTCTTAGACGTAGAAACACACACACACACACACACACACACACACACACACACACACACACACACACACACACACACACACACACACACACACACAGTCTCTCATACACATATGAACTCACATACACACAGAAATTATCCAGAATTCCACATAAGCCAGTTGAGAGAAAAAAATCTTCCACAATCCCTCTCAGCAAACACCATCAAATACCCACAATTCCAGTCAAAAAGCTGAGGGATAGCAGTACAATTCCATAATCCCATTCGATGAGCTGAGAGACCAAAGTAAACCAACAAACAAACCAAACCAGCTGAGAGGCTGTACCCAAATGCAGCAGGTGATGAAAAGTCTTTAAGCGATACAGGGTGTGCTAGTTTTTTGTAATTTCTCACCTTAAAATCAGCTACCAAAACAAATGAAAGATACCTGGTGAGGTGAGTCAACTGTGTAAACAACTATGTTAACTGATCAGTTAATTATAACACAACAACTGAAACTGGCGCACATGATAGCTCCCCAGGCACAGGGTTAGCCTCAATTGCTGTGAATGTTCGATTGTTTGATTGACAGGTCAATTACCATTTTGCAGTGAATAGAACAAAAAAAACTCATGCATTTGTTTCAATGCACCAAATCCAAACCGTGCCCCACACGCGTGACTCTGTCATCGTTAATTATTTCACCCATGGCCCTCAGAGAGAATAATAGCATACACGTCTATGATCCATAACTCACGTTCGCAGCGGCGGTGAGCGGGGCCGAACTGGCAATGAGATAAATCAAAGTACAGCTCTCCTCCTCCGACCCCCAAGGCTTCACAGGGCTAAAGAGCACCAACACACAGACGACTTTTCTGGTCTTTGTGCCTGTGTATCGGGAACGTTTTCGGATATACGTAGAGCGTACACATGCCAAACATGTCTGCCGTTAATTTCCTGCACAAAGCTGTCTTTGGGGTTTTGTCATTTTCGACATTCTGGCGACTGAGGCCTCCTGAGAGCGAAGAAGCAGTTTGGATTTCATTGAGAGATTTTATCTGTATAAAATCAGGTCGCTAACTCTTCTCCTCATCCCCAGCTCTTCAGCTGAGCCAACCCTGCCATGCTTTTTCTATTCCTGCTCGTCTGGAGATCTTCTTTGAGCTAGGCTTGTTGTTGCTGCTGCTGTTGTTGTTGTTTGCTGTTGAATCTTCGCCATCCTAGTCATATCTCTTGTCATCACTTCTTGTCGTCACTTGCCACTTGGGGCTTTACTTCCACCAAGGACTTTCGGCACTGTTGTTACCGACTTGCATGCCATGAATTTGACATGAGGTGGATGCAGGCACCTGTTAAATACCTGTGGTGTAATGTGCCACAGGAACAGAGTGCATCTCGTCCCTTTTGATTGGAGCTGGGTAGCATACCCACAATGCCCCACAGCCTTACAGTCATTGTACTAACGACGCGTGCGATCCGGTGCGTGTGCACCAGCACATCTCCGTGCCGCACGCATATGAGAATAAAACAGCCCTGCTGGGTCGCCCTATTCCCGATAAGTAGGCAAAAGGGTTTAACAGCCCGAACGTCAAGAGTGTCTCTTTAAGGCTGGAATGGGAACGCGTGGAAGCAGAAGACGGAGAATAAAGCCAGCTAATTCTGGATTTGCCCACAGCCAGCCTTCATGAGCCTTCTTCTATAACGCTGGTCAGCTGGACAAGCAATCCTCTTTGTGAATACATGTATGCATTACACGAAATGTGGGATACTTATAACATGAAGATATGTAAAATACATCACTGAAAGCAAATCAGTAAATATGACATCCTCTGTCTCGATACTCCCTCTCCCCCCATGAGACTGTAAAGTTGAATCGATGTGAGTTTTATGAAAATCAGAGATCAAAATCAAAAGTAAAGATAAACCCTGGACCATTTTTTCAGCAAGTGAGTGCCCCTAATTCAAACCATTCACTCAGTCTCATTAGAGATGGCTGTAACCAAAACGAGTTAACTCCTTTCCTTCAACCAAGTTCTCAGCCTGCCAGTCCCTGTGTTTCAAACCCAGGCAGTTAGATTCTCAGCGATCACAATACTCTGTTTCCTTACCACCCAACTGGAAGTGGCTATTCAAAGCAACTCAATCAATGACCAACTCTGCTAACACCAAATGCTCAAAAGTCTGGTATTTTCAGAGCGACTCCTGAGAGCTCCTTATCAGGCAGTTAAAAGTGGGCGGTGTCAATAACATGGAACATCAGGGGGAAATTAACTGATTGGCTGCTGTACATGGCTCATGACGGTCTACCTTGAGTTCTCCTCTTTGATTGGTAGCAGAGTTGTCATTACCTTGAAATTCTGCAGCTACTTTGCATAATGTTGAGCAGTCCTCAAGTTTTCACTGGTCCACTCTCGCTGGTTACCTGTGGCAGTGACCATTTTGATAACTTTGCTTGGGCCCAAAAACAAACACAGTGAAGGATTTAAAGTTTTCTGTGTGTATTTATCGCTAGTGAAATCACTTTCTCTAAGTGTAGACCTGTTCCCCTAAGCGTAGCCATGATGTTTTCTGTCCTACAGTACAGTTTATCACTTGCTACAATACAAGGATTTGCGCCACTGTTATCTAGACTTGCCAGACGGCCAATTTTTGGCCAGAATGATCTGTTTCCACCTGTTTTTGATATTGTCAAAATCTTATTTTTCAGCTGTGAAACTGAAAATGTAGCCGCAGGTTGTTTTTCTTTTCCATGGGTGCAGCTTGTATGGCTTAAATTACATTAAATACAACCCTCACTCACACACATCTGTGCCACAGCTGTCCCCTCATGCCAAATTGAAAATCAGGTAATGTTAATGTGACATTAATGACGCTTAATGATGACATATAATGAGAAAAAAAACTACAACAGAGACATCTTACCCCTGACTTACCTCTGTGACGTCACTGTCAATTAAATAAGTTAAACAGATAAATATGAATACATTAGATAGGGATGCCAGTCAACAAATTAATGATAGGCTACGGCCCAAACATAGGCTACACCAAACAAACACACAACGTAATGTGACTGTGGATGAACAATGCAAAACTAGTGTACATATGCATGACAACATTTGGGTGCAAGCATGTGTGAGCTTGGTCAAAACAGTGTTGCACATCACAGGTATTATATAGGCTATATTTATCACCATCACCATCATCATCATCACCATCATCATCATCGTCGGTGTTATTGTTTTGATATTCTCGGTGTTAACTAAAACAATGTTACACTGCTTAATTTCTAAAAATGGTGCTCATATTACTGTTTAACAAAGTAATAATAATAATTATAACAATAATTGTAACTGATATAATTGTATCTGGACGTTTACATTTCCACAAGCTACACATTCATCGAGTAAGAAAATTCCGCGTGCTGTTGCAGGCAAGCAGTCATAACATTATCAATGGCGCTCAAGTAGCGATCAAGCCAAACCCGCTGTGATACAAGCAGTTCAGTGCATTTTTAAAGCAGATGGCGTTAAAACAACGTCAAATGCGCATTCTGATCGCACATAGGGCTGTGGTTATCAATACATAATAATCATTATCCTACCGAGAACTACATTTACCTGTCATTGATTCGGTGGAAACGGAAGCGCTGTTCTCCAACGTCGCTGCGAAATGCGCTTTGATCGCAGCGGTTTTCCTCCTCCTTGATGTGCTGCTGCGATGAACGCGAGCGCAACTCCGGATCAAGAAAACAGATGAAGGGCTCCTTTCAGAATGCCTAAATTCAGCAAAGAGCCAAGCGCTTACAGTTCAACGCCAACAACCGTGACAGCTTCATTCTGCACCTGCGACAGAAAGTCAGAGGAACGCTCACCGGAGCCGCATCTCCCTCATAAATAAAACATACTGCCGAGACAGCGCGTTATGAAAATAGGCCATGGCCGCGCTGTATTCAAAGAAAACAAAGACTGGAGCGGCGTGTCACGGCCATTACTCAATCCCTTTTCTGTCAGCACCCTAAAAATTTGCCAGACTATTTTCCTACACGTCTCTGAACTTATTGCTATACCAATTCATCTCTCTCTCTCTCTCTCTCTCTCTCTCTCTCTCTCTCTCTCTCTCTCTCTCTCTCTCTCTCTTAGGACCGTCGGACACAATGAGGCGGGATCTCTTTGTGTCGTCTTTGGAAATCGTTCACGGTAGAGTAGAGATTAATCTATAATCTCTTTAATAAAGCACAGTGCGCGCGGATTACAAAAACATTTTATAATAAGGTTATTCTTTAACCCCTGCGTGCGCGCGCGCCTGTTAATTCCCGTTTATGTAGCAGTGAATTATTACTGAAGAGAAAAGTGCTTATACAGTGTTATGGGAGTATGGATGTTATCGTGTGTTCATTATTGACTGCCTGTTTTAAGAGGGATTTCTCTGCCCAATGTTGTGGATCTTCATTTTTCGGAGGACATCATTTTGGGACATCATCAATTTACCTTAACATCCCTTTCACAGAGAAACCACAACCTCACATAAACACTTACCCCAAGCCAGGGAGATCAATAATCACAGACAGATTATCAAAACTCAAAGATCTTATAAATGCACAGGGCTAAGCCAAAGGGCATTCACTCAGTGATACAGATTTAAAAAAAAAATAAATAAAACAGACAAACCGTTTTATAGTTTAAATTCCACAGGTGAGAAAGGTAGGGAATAAAAACACGTAACATGTAAACAAAAAATACTAAAAACAAACAAGCAAAGTCCCATATATTTTGAATAACCCCAAGTGCCATCATCTTCATGTCTGTGTGTCATTTCTGCTGTCTGATGTGCAGTGGACCTTGGTGCTGACAGCACAGAGATAAAGCAAAGCAGCATAAAAAAAGAATTAATTAATTAATCAGAGAACGCATCATCTTCCACTCATCGCTGTGGAGACGGAAGCCCCTTCCCTGAATAAACTCATTTCTTAACCCCGTTCATTTCCTGTAAACCACACATTTTCGCTTTGATTTTTTTTCTTTCTCATCTTTTTAATTATCTTAACAAATATTCTTCTCAAGGATACAGCCAATGTGAACGGTCCTAAAGTAAAATTGTGAGTTCAAAGCTGCACTTTGAGAAGGAGAGTTAAACACAACATAACACGGAGTTCCAAGGCAATCTTCTCAAAGAAAAATAAAAACATATATATAAATATATATATAACTGATTCATTTAACAAAAGTCCTCTTTGAGCATGACAGACATTTTCATGAAGTGAATTTCATTGAATTCACATCCTGAATTGAATAGGATTGGATGGAATTGACTCCAGATCCTCTTTGTCGGTATGTGAACAGCCACCCTCTGGACACCAGGGGGCAGTATTTCACTAGAAAGGGTTTGTAGATGGAGGCGGAAACATCCCCTGTAAAGGCTGGGTTAAAGAATTGTGGGTTTGGACAATGTAGCGTAGGGATGCAATAGCAGTTTCAACATCAGCTTAAACCTGCACCTTTCCTGGCTTTTCTACCTTAATTATAACATCTGCCCAGTGGGCCATGAGCTACTACTGGCTAGCTAGCATCGGCCTGTGTTTGTGCCTAAAACCTGACTAGAGCTTCTTTACAACAAGGTGGCTCACTTGTTAGTCGTTAGCAAAACCTGCCATTCTGCTAATGGCTAGCTTCAATGCGATGGCTCATAGAATGTTAAACTCAGGAGATTCTGGAGAACTTGAGCATGTGTTGCTGGACCCCAACAAAGCACACAGATTCATCTATCTTGCTGAGGGAAATAAAAACATGACATATTTCTGACTGGCCCAGCCATATCCTGATCATCCAGAGAGATTTGATTCCTTTCCCCAGGTGCTGTGCAGAGAGGGTCTGTCTGGATGCTGTTACTGGGAGGCTGAGTGGAGTGGGGGGTGGGTTTCTATAGCAGTGTCATATATAGAGATCAGCAGGAAAGGAAAGGGTGAAGACTCTGCTCTGGGGTGGAATACCAAGTCCTGGAGTTTGTTCTGCTCTCCTTCCAGTTACTCTTTCTGGCACAATAATGAGTGCACTAAAATCCCTGTGCCCTCCTCCTCCAGAATAGGAGTGTACCTGGATCACAGGGCAGGAACTCTGTCCTTCTACAGCTCCTCTGACATAATGGCTGTCCACTCATACTCTCTCTAACACACACACACACACACACACACACACACACACACACACACACACACACACACACACACACACACACACACACACACACACAGCAACTGGGTTAAAATATCAAACAGAGGATATTCAAAGAAAAAACTCATGGACAGCAAAGCAGTGAGCAACGAGAAAGAGACTCTGTGTTTCATCTGCTGGTGAAAGTCTGCTCTCTCTCTTTACACTCCCTGCTCTTCTCAGCCTGGCCTCAGTCCAACACCACACCTCCTGCAGGTACAGGTAGAACTAGTAAGTCCCTCCTACTGTCTCTCACACAGTTTCAGAGAAACGAATCTAAATTCTGTCTCTCAGTCACTGTGTGCGGTAAAATGGCACAAGCTGGAGTTCTACTGGATCAGGACCAGTTTAGCTGTCCGATCTGTCTGGATCTACTGAAGGATCCGGTGGCTATTTCATGTGGACACAGTTACTGTATGGGCTGTATTAAGGGCTACTGGGATCAGGATGATCATACTGGTGTCTACAGCTGTCCCCAGTGCAGACAGACCTTCACCCCAAGGCCTGTTCTGGGCAGAAACACCATGCTGGCTGACATGATGGAGAACCTGAAGAAAATGGGACTCCAAGCTGCTCCTCCTGCTCACTGTTACGCTGGACCTGGAGACGTGGTGTGTGATGTCTGCACTGGGAGAAAGCTCAAAGCCGTCAAGTCCTGTCTGGTGTGTCTGGCCTCTTACTGTGAAACTCATCTCCAGCCTCACTATGAATCTCCTGCTCTTAAGAAGCACAAACTGGTCCAAGCTACTGGAAACCTGCAGGAGAAGATCTGCTCTCATCATGACAAACTGCTGGAGGTTTACTGTCGTACTGATCAGCAGTGTATCTGTTATCCGTGTTTGATGGATGAACACAAAGGCCATGATACAGTCTCAGCTGCATTAGAAAGGACCGAGAAACAGGTAAGACTGGAGCTCTTTACTGGCAGAGCTGACACTGGCAATAATAAGAAAGGAAAAACGTAAGTACAAAAAAATAATGCAAAGTACATATCTTTGAGTAAAAAAGTGACTGATATTTTGCTAAACAGAGTTTACAAACCATGAAAAATTAAAAGTACTTGTTCAAGGTGTGTTTCCTTTTATTGAAGCCATTTTTAGGTCTGTGTCCACAGTGATAAAGCGGTAAGAGCAGGACGTGAACGCTGCCAGCTCTCTGTGACAGCTCTGTTCACACCCCTCACTACCGTATAGGCTGGAGCAGCTAGTTCACTCACACTGTTCAGCAGTTTTACTTGCACACTTACCTCCAGTATGTGACAGGGTTTATTGCCTGTTAATTGTTTGTCGTTTGATATTTTTTATTATCAATATGCAACGTTTAACATCAAAGATAGAATTATGCAGAATTTACCTTCCATCCTGTTCTACAACAGGACGCATCATTTATATTTAGTACTTTTGATATTTTCTTAGTAAAGTATGGTTTTATGACCATCCTGTTTCATGACTATACTGTAAATGGAAAAATAATTTGTCCACAGAAGCAGCTGGGGGCGACACAGGGGAAATTCCAGCAGAGAATCCAGGAGAGAGAGAAGGAGCTGCAGGATCTGAGACAGGCTGTGCAGTCACTCACGGTGGGTACTGACCAGAGGAGAAGACAACAGCTGGCTGCTGGAAGAGCCATTTCAGGGCTCAGTCAGGGCTCTCCTCCAGTCAGCCAGCGAGGAGCCCAGTGTTGGGCCACTTTCCAGCCCTGTGGGGCTCAATCCCACTCAGCCATACTGTGGGGAACAGGCTGTCTGGGGTCCCAGTAAGAGCTGAGTGAAAGGCCTAGTTCAAATGTACAGCCCTCCTCTCTCTGTGTCTCCTAACAGCGCTCTGCACAGCCTTTGCAGTGGAGGACAGTGAGAGGATCTTTAATGAGCTGATCCGCTCCATTGAGAGAAGGCGCTCTGAGGTGAAAGAGCTGATCAGAGATCAGGAGAAGGCTGCAGTGAGTCGGGCTGAAGGACTCCTGGAGCGGCTGGAGCAGGAGATTGCTGAGCTGAGGAGGAGAGACGCTGAGCTGGAGCAGCTTTCACACACAGAGGATAACATCCATTTCCTCCAGGTAACGTCACTGGCTCTCTGACAGTGTGCAGTACAGATGGGGCGTGTCTCACACAGAGCTCTCCAGTGGAGCTGCTCCTGAATTCTGACTAAGTCCAATGACTGTGTGCTGCTAACGGAAAGCCTGGCCTGCCTTTCTGTCTTTCCCCATCCTCCTCTCTGTCTGTAGAGCTGTCAGTCTGTCTGTGCCCCTCCTGGACTTGGAGACTTACCCAGCATCACTGTCAATCCACACCTCTCTTTTGAGGCTGTGAGGAAATCTGTCTCTCAGCTGAGAGACCAACTGGAGGACTTCTGCAAGGAGGAACTGGTCAAGATCTCTCAGTCAGGTTATTACTGCTGAAATTTGTGTCCTAATTTTGCAACAAACGCTTGAATTATAATAAGTCATATTTACATAATTATATATTGTATTTAAAACTTAATTCTTGATCTTAAAAATTCACATTTTAACTTAATGAAATCGAATCCACCATCTCAAAAAGGTCCATTTAAACTAAGTAAAGTGTATTTCTTGACATTAAATTAAGTTGAGTAAAAGCTAAAAGGGCTTGCCATAGGGTCCTGTATCTCTGCTACCTGCTCTCTGTCTGCTCGCCATGGCAACCAGGGAAATCTGCTACATTGTTGCAGTTTCAAATTTTCAGTTCCAACTGTCACTGCAGTTTAAAAGCAAACTGCCAAAACTACTTAGCCTCCAGCTAATATAAATACAAGTGTTGTTTCATATACAGTATATTGATTCATTTTGGACAAGTTCCATTTTCATGTACATATATTTAATTTGTTGTAATTGAATTCATTTTCTCTCAGAAATTATAATTTGTAATGGTCATTGTCAGTGACGTGCGGTCAGGGGAGGCAGGTGAGGCAGTGCCTCACCAGCCATCATGGAAAGAAAGAAAATATATAATAATAAAATAATTTAAATTGTTTTATTCATCCGGTGGTTTGTACTAAAAATATTTATTTTTCATTTAGCTTCACCAATTTCGATTATTCTTTCTTCAAAATCGCTGAATTTTCTTAATTTCCCATTCAAATGCTTGGAAGCGATGCCGGTGAGGCAGCAGCGAGCTCAGCCTCACCTTGGATTGCGCAACCCCTGGCTAACTGCGCTGGCTGCTAAGCGGAGAGAGCATGTTGCTGTACGGCGTCAATAAAATGGTTTAAACACATTTAATATGTAAACTGATTTTCAATAATTTAGCTTATGTATATAATGTACAGTGCTTTTTGTCACCAACTGTGTTTGTGTAACGTGTTTCGTGTGCTGAGCGATTATAAACGGCAGAGAACAGGTTGGAGGTGAGGCAGGCAGTTCTCTTGCCTCATGGCAGGGGGCGCTCAAGATCCCAGACATTCGTCTTGTCACTCCACAACTGCAGAGTAAGTGACAGCGAGCTAGGCTAAACGATACGGTAAGCAAGTCAAGTGCAGCGATAGATTATTAGAGATAGAGATTATTTTTTTCCTCTCGCCTATCCCGACTTTCAACATGGATGACTACATTTCGACACTAAAACAGTTTTCTCAAGTGGACTTTCAATCGAAGCAGGAGATAATAACTAAAGGAAGACCAACGCCGGAGCTGAAAGGATTGCTTGTATGTGTAAAGGATGCAGAAGTGAAACATAACCTGTAAACTGCTGTCAATCTATGCATCTATTTGCAAATCTGATTCTGATGACGTCAGTGCCTCACCAGCTATGAACCTCACCGCACGTCACTGGTCATTGTAGGTGTTCATCTCTTCTCATTCTCTTTACAGTTGGTGCAGTCCATGTTGTAGAGCTCAAGACCAGAGAAGACTTCTTACAATGTGAGTCTTTGTTTTAATGTACATGAACAGTATCGCAACATGAGAAGATGACAAAACATGACAAGCACATATACTGAAAGTGTCTTCACTCATAGTGTGTTAATAGTGTGAAAAGCAGACATTCATTGATATCAGATATACTGATGATTTTTATCTCATATGTCATCTCGATCAGATTCCTATTAATTCAGCTACATTCTGGTGATTAATACATGAATAATATCTGAGAATCTCCATCCAGCAGCAACAAAAGCAAAGAACACAAAACTGGCAAATTCAATAAAAGGGGAAGGAAAAATAACAGGATTCACAAGTAAATCATGATAAGAACAAAGTGAAATATGTTTAAAAGATGTAAGTAATGTGATGATTATGGTTACTGAGCTCTCTTCTCTCCTTCTCCTCCATCAGTTTCCTGTCGGCTCACACTGGACCCCAACACAGCGCATATAAACCTCCGTCTGTCTGAGGGGAACAGAGAGGTGACATGTGCGGAAGAGACCCAGCCATATCCTGATCACCCAGAGAGATTTGACTACTGGCCCCAAGTGCTGTGCAGAGAGGGTCTGTCTGGATGCTGTTACTGGGAGGCTGAGTGGAGTGGGGAGGATGTTGATATAGGAGTGTCATATAAAGAGATCAGCAGGAAAGGAAAGGGCGATGACTCTGATCTGGGGGGTAATGCCAAGTCCTGGAGTTTGTTCCGCTCTTCTTCCAGTTACACTTTCAGACACAATAGTAATCGCACTAAAATCCCTGGCCCGTCCTCCTCCAGAATAGGAGTGTACCTGGATCACAGGGCAGGAACTCTGTCCTTCTACAGCGTCTCTGACACAATGACCCTCCTGCACAGAGTCCAGACCACATTCACTCAGCCCCTCTATCCTGGGTTCTGGATGGGTTTGGAGAGTACAGTAAAACTCCACCATCTGGGCCAATAGCAAGAAGTGAGTTTTTGGAGGATATAAGGGATAAGGAGGTGAAACAGAAGCTTTCAGAGAGTCAGATCACTATCAGCTGTAGAGGTAACACTGGAAAGACAGGATACATGAGCTTTTAAAAGCAGATCAAATTAAATAGTTTCTGAGATCAGGGAAATTCAAATCTACCCTTTGCGTTTCTGTCTTGGAAACACAGATAATGAGACCACCGCTGATTGGAAGGAATTACTAACGTACCATGATGTGAATATGTGTGTTTGTGTGTCTACAAATATAACAAGAGAGCGATCAGGAAAACAACCTTTACAAAGCTGTTTTAATAAGGGCTAACATCTTTAATATACTTTGCTGATGGTAAAATTTTACTTGCATTTGAATATTTTAATAATTAGTAAAATACAAATCCTTCCTTTGAACGTTACAAAATGGTGAATGAACTCAACTCAGCCACTTTTCTGTTATTTTGTGTTTTTAGTTTTTAGTAAACGGTGTGTGAGTGATCTCAGTAATCTGTTGGGGAGTGAATGTTTCTTATGAGTGTTTCTTACAAGGGTACATGTGATCTGAATGTTAAACGATCATGGAGAAATATATTTCCAGCCTTTCTTTCATGGTGTGCTTGAAATAAAGACAACAGTTAAAAAAGTAATTTGTATTTTCGTTACAAGTTTTCTAATTGAATAACTTTTTGATATATTTTATAATTTGAATTTGAAGTTTAAATTGTGAAACATGGCACGCTGTTTAAAAATAAGCTGTAGAGCACACAGGAGACAGACCAATGTGCCATTGGGGTTAAGTAATTAGACTCAAACTGTGTGCAGGGGCGAGGCAGGGCTGGAGAGAGCTCTTTCAGTGTTATGGGAGTATGGATGTTATCATGTGAGAGCTCTTCTGCTTAACTGCAGCCCTCAACTCCATATGGAACGTTCTTATCCAAATGAATGCAATCGAAAAGCAAGAAAACATTGTTTAAAATGTTTACTTAGGTACACAGAACACACATACATACAAACAGACACATACTCTCCCCCCTCCAACAAAAACACACAAAAACACATACTGCCCCCCTCCCCACTCACACACACTCACACACAGATAAACAAATGTTTTGTCACACACACATGTGCACACACTCTACACACAAACACACACTCACACATTAACATAGATGAACACAAACTCTTTCTCTCTCCTCTTTTCTCTCTCTCTCTCTCACACACACACACACACACACACACACACACACCAGTTTGGCTGTAATGAAAACCAGTGTGAGGAGAGTTTGGGAGCCACTTCATACAGGAACACTTTATCTAACATGCAGCACTCTGCTGCCCTCTGGTGGATGTGGAGGAAAATGCATCTGAACAGCAGCTGGAATTCCACAGCACTGACAGGACAGAGTAACAGCATGAGAGAGACCATTTAAAAAGGACACACATTATTTATAAGTACAGTTTTTATACATGTGGGAGAACTCTACCTCTACCCTGCAGATTGTGTGGGTCTGTGAGGGTGAAACTTCTCATTCATATCAGGGGTCTGTATTAGTGTGAACTTGTCCATCAGTGATTTCTGTCAGGTTTATCATGATGCTAACATATACAAGCACACCCAGCTACCCTTTCATGGTGATTTATTTAGACTTGTTGTTTTTCTGCCATGGCTACAGGCTCTGTCCTACAGCCCTAACACTGAAAATCAAAACTGTGAACTACAGCACAGCAGTGAGAGACACTGTGTGTGTTTTATGTGGTGGTCAAAGTCTGCTTTCTCTCTCTCTCTCTCTCTCTCTCTACACTCCCTGCTCTGTTCAGCCTGGCCTCAGTCCAACACCACACCTCCTGCAGGTACAGGTAGGACCAGGAAGTCCCTCCCACTCTCTCTCTCACGCGATTTTAGAGAAACGAACCTAAACTTCTGTCTCTGTCAGTGTGTGCAGTAAAATGGCAAAAGCTGGAGTTCTACTGGAACGAGACCAGTTCAGCTGTCCGATTTGTCTGGATCTGCTGAAGGATCCGGTGACTATTCCCTGTGGACACAGTTACTGTATGGGCTGTATTAAGGGCTGCTGGGATCAGGATGATCATACTGGTGTCTACAGCTGTCCCCAGTGCAGACAGACCTTCACTCCAAGGCCTGTTCTGGGCAGAAACACCATGATGGTTGACATGATGGAGAAACTGAAGAAGACAGGACTCCAAGCTGCTCCTCCTGCTCACTGTTACGCTGGACCTGGAGACGTGGCGTGTGATGTCTGCACTGGGAGAAAGCTCAAAGCCGTCAAGTCCTGTCTGGTGTGTCTGGCCTCTTACTGTGAAACTCACCTCCAGACTCACTATCAATCTCCTGCCTTTAAGAAGCACAAACTGGTCCAAGCCACAGGAAACCTGCAGAAGAACATCTGCTCTCATCATGACAAACTGCTGGAGATTTACTGTCGTACTGATCAGCAGTGTATCTGTTATCCGTGTTTGATGGATGAACACAAAGGCCATGATACAGTCTCAGCTGCATTAGAAAGGACTGAGAAACAGGTAAGACTGGAGCTCTTTACTGGCAGCTCTGATACTGTCTAAAATAAGAAAGGAACAATATACGTAAAAAAAAATAATGCAAAGTACATACCTTTGAGTAAAAAGTGACTGATTTTATTCTAAACAGAGTTTACAAACCATGAAAAATTAAAAGTACTTGTTCAAGGTGTGTTTCCTTTTATTGAAGCCATTTTTAGGTCTGAAGTCCACAGTGATAAAGCGGTAAGAGCAGGAAGTGAACGCTGCCAGCTCTCTGTGACAGCTCTGTTCACTTCCCTCACTACCGTATAGGCTGGAGCAGCTAGTTCACTCACACTATTCAGCAGCTTTTACTTGCACACTTACCTCCAGTATGTGACAGGATTTATTGCTTATTAATTGTTTGTCGTCCGATATTTTTTATTATCAATATGCAACGTTTAACATCAAAGATAGAATTATGCAGAATGTACCCTCCATCCTGTTCTATAACAGGACGTATCATTTATATTTAGTACTTTTTTTTTTTTACATTTTCTTTGTAAGGAATGTTCTTGTGACCATGCTGTACTATAAGGTAACTGGGGAAATAATTTGTCCACAGAAGCAGCTGGGGAGACAAAGAGGAAATTCCAGCAGACAATCCAGGAGAGAGAGAAGGAGCTGCAGGATCTGAGACAGGCTGTGCAGTCACTCACGGTGGGTACTGACCAGAGGAGAAGACAACAGCTGGCTGCTGGTAGAGCCATTTCAGGGCTCAGTCAGGCTCTCCTCCAGTCAGCCAGTGAGGAGCCCAGTGTTGGGCCACTTTCCAGCCCTGTGGGGCTCAATCCCACTGAGCCACACTGTGGGGAACAGGCTGTCTGGGGTCCCAGTAAGAGCTGAGTGAAAGGCCTAGTTCAAATGTACAGCCCTCCTCTCTCTGTGTCTCCTAACAGCGCTCTGCACAGGCAGCAGTGGAGGACAGTGAGAGGATCTTTACTGAGCTGATCCGCTCCATTGAGAGAAGGCGCTCTGAGGTGAAAGAGCTGATCAGAGATCAGGAGAAGGCTGCAGTGAGTCGGACTGAAGGACTCCTGGAGCGACTGGAGCAGGAGATTGCTGAGCTGAGGAGGAGGAGAGACGCTGAGCTGGAGCAGCTTTCACACACAGAGGATCACATCCATTTCCTCCAGGTAACATCACTGGCTCTGACAATCTGCACTGTGTACATTGTACATACATGAGTGAGGAGCTGTTCCTCATTTACAAAGATCTGCTCCTGTGCATCTCCACAGGAATGTGTACCCTGAGATTTCTCTCTCTCTCTGTCTGTCTGTCTGTCTGTCTGTAGAGCTGTCAGTCTTTCTGTGCCCCTCCTGGACCTGGAGACTTACCCAGCATCACTGTCAATCCACACCTCTCTTTTGAAGCTGTGAGGAAATTTGTCTCTGAACTGAAAAAGCGATTGGAGGACTTCTGCAAGGGGGAATTGCTCAAGATCTCTCAGTCAGGTTATTACTACTGAACTTTGTGTCAACAAACTTTTGCAACAAACACTTGAATTATAATAAGTCATATTTACATAATTATATATTGTATTTAAAACTTAATTCTTGATCTTAAAAACTCACATTTTAACTTGATGAAATTGAATCCACCACCCCAAAAAGGTCCATTTAACCTAAGTAAAGTGTACTACTTGATATGAAATTAAGTTCAATTAAAGCTAAAAGGGCTTGCCATAGGGTCCTGTATCTCTTCTCTCTGTCTGTTCGCCATGGCAACCAGGGAAATCTGCTACATTGTTGCAGTTTCAAACTTTCAGTTCCAACTGTCACTGCAGTTTAAAAGCAAACTGCCAAAACTACTGAGCCTCCAGCTAATATTAATACAAATATTTTTTCACATATATTGATTCATTTTGGACTGGTTCCATTTACATGTACAGATATTTAATTTGTTTGAATTCAGTTTCTCCCAGAAATGAAATTATCCTTATTGTAGGTGTTCATCTCTTCTCATTCTCTCTGCAGTTGGAGCTTTCCATATTCTAGAGCCCAAGACCAGAGAGGACTTCTTACAATGTGCGTTTTTGTTTTAATGTACATGAACAGTCTATTAACATGAACATGAGAAGATGACAAAACATGACAAGCATCCATATATTTGAAAGTGTCTTCACTCATAGTGTGTTCATAGTGTGAAAAGCAGACATTCATTGATATCAAATATACTGATTATATTTATCTCTTGTAGCACCTCTGATCAGATTCCTATTAATTCAGCTACATTCTGGTGATTAACACATGAATAATATCTGAGAATCTCCATCCAGCAGCAACAAAAGCAAAGAACACAAAACCGGCAAATTCAATAGAAGGGGAAGGAAAAGTAACATGAATCATGAGTAACTCACAACAATAAAAAAGTGAAATATGTTTAAAAGATGTAAGTAATGTGATGACTATGATTACTGAGCTCTCTTCTCTCCTTCTTCTCCTCCATCAGATTCCTGTTGGCTCACACTGGATCCCAACACAGTGCATAGAAAACTCCGTCTGTCTGAGGGGAACGGAGAGGTGACAGGTGTGAGAGAGACCCAGCCATATCCTGATCACCCAGAGAGATTTGACTGCCTGCTCCAAGTGCTGTGCAGAGAGGGTCTGTCTGGACGCTGTTACTGGGAGGCTGAGTGGAGTGGGAGGGGGTTTTCTATAGCAGTGTCATATAAAGAGATCAGCAGGAAAGGAGGGGGTGCTGACTCTGGTCTGGGATATAATGCCAAGTCCTGGAGTTTGAGCTGCTCTCCTTCCAGTTATGCTTTCTGGCACAATAATAAGCACACTAAAATCCCTGTGCCCTCCTCCTCCAGAATAGGAGTGTACCTGGATCACAGGGCAGGAACTCTGTCCTTCTACAGCGTCTCTGACACAATGACCCTCCTGCACAGAGTCCAGACCACATTCACTCAGCCCCTCTATGCTGGGTTCTGGATGGGTTTGGAGAGTACAGTAAAACTCCACCATCTGGGCCAATAGCAATAAGTGAGTTTTTGGAGGATATAAGGGATAAGGAGGTGAAACAGACGCTTTCAGAGAGTCAGATCACTATCAGCTGTAGAGGTAAGACTGTAAAGACAGGATACATGAGCTTTTAAAATCAGATCAAATTAAATAATTTCTCAAATTGAGGGAAATTCAAATCCACTCTTTGCGTTTCTGTCTTGGAAACACAGATAATGAGACCACCCCTGATTGGAAGGAATTACTAACGTACCATGATGTGAATATGTGTGTTTGTGTGTGTACAAATATAACAAGAGAGCAATCAGGAAAACAACCTTTACAAAGCTGTTTTAATAAGGGCTAACATCTTTAATATACTTTGCTGATGGCAAAATTTTTCTTGCATTTGAATATTTTAATAATTAGTAAAATACAAATCCTTCCTTTGAACGTTACAAAATGGTGAATGAACTCAACTCAGCCACTTTTCTGTTATTTTGTGTTTTTAGTTTTTAGTAAGCGGCGTTTGAGTTATCTCAGTAATCTGTTGAGGAGTGAATGTTTCTTATGAGTGTTTCTTACAAGGGTACATGTGATCTGAATGTTAAACAATCATGGAGAAACATATTTCTAGCCTTTCTTTCATGGTGTGCTTGAAATAAAGACAACAGTTAAAACAGTGATTTGTCTTTTTTGTTCCAAGTGGTCTTTGGAATTGAACAACTTTTAGATATATTTTATCATTTTAATTTGAAGTTTAAATTGTGAAACATGGCACGCTGTTTAAAAATAAGCTGTAGAGCACACAGGAGACGGACCTATGTGCCATTGGGGTTTAGTAACGAGATTCTCAGTCAAACTGTGTGTGGGGGCGAGGCAGGGCTGGAGAGAGCTCTTTCAGTGTTATGGGAGTATGGATGTTATCGTGTGAGAGCTCCATATGGAACGTTCTTATCCAAATGAATGCAATCGAAAACCAAGAAAACATTGTTTAAAATGTTTACTTAGGTACACAAAATACACATACATACAGACAGACACATACTCTCCCCCCTCCAACAGAAACACACAAAAACACATACTGTCCCCCTCCCCACTCACACACACTTACACACAAATAAACATATATTTTCTCACACACACATGCACACATGCAAACACAAACACACATTAACATAGATGAACACAAACTCTCTCTCTCTCACACACACACTGGTTTAAAATATCAACAGAAGTTATTCAAAGAAAGAAATGGATCACACAGCAGTGAGAGAAACTGTGTGTTTTATGTGCTGGTGAAAGTCTGCTCTCTCTCTCTCTCTCTCCTATTGTTGAGTGATCGAACTCAATACTTTTTAGACGTGTTACATGTCTTTAGAAGTTAGGAGCCCAGAAACTAACAAACTCCTGTTAAAATATTGAGGAATTCAAATGTGTTAAGAGCGCACCAACACATTAAAATTGTTCGTCCCTTATCAAGAAGATGGCACTCGGAAGTCAGAATATGCTTCAGGGCTGTGCGCAATTCTGAACTTTTCGTTTTGAACTTTTAAACAGAAACTGTTCTTGACATTGACTTTTCAATCGCAGATGGGTGGGTGACCACGGATAAGCTGTGGGTGCGCTGTGAACTCTGTTCTCAAATATATCGCTATAAGCACAACCACGGAACAAGGTTCAGAGACGCGTCATATCGTCAAGCAGCAAAAACGAAACTTGAAGGTGGAAGCCCGACAAACTGTGTGTGAATAGCGTATACTGTAAATTAAAACACAATTTCAACAGGTAGGTTATGAGGGACATTTCTCTTTCACAGGAGAACAGTGTAGGTCTAACCTTTACATCCATCTTTTAACTGTTACAGGATGTTATACGACCAGGATGTAGGCTATTTAAATTTGTGTTTCGACATTTTAACAAAATAGAACTTATAAACAAAAAATGTGTCGAACTAGAATAGAGTTTGTGATTACTGCTGTTCCCAGATGAGAGCGAACGGAAACATGATGAAACTTTGCAGTGTAGATGAATATTTATCAATGAAATAGGAAATATCACGTGGCTGCAGTGCAGCTGTTATTATCGTTAGCCTGGTGTAGCTGCCTTTCTAAAGGTCTTTCCGTTTCCTGATACGGTCCCACTGTTGTAGCCATAGCTGCCTTAAGTGGGCAATTCACATGATATGAGTAATTTTAGTGAAATGTTCAGCTGTATTAATGGTTAAATGATTATTAACAGGTATCTTTAGGTCATGCAGGGTAGTAGCCCAACTGGTAGTGTAATCGTACACAGGACTACCTTTGTATTTTCTTGTAGAAAAAGCTCCACGGTACAGTGGTCTCTGTTAATGGTCAAAACCCCATGTTTATTTGAGGAACATTCACCATGTTTATTTAACATTTTATTTGATTTTACTTTACGGTTATATAGGTGAATCAGACATACTTAAGTCTTCCAGTTAAATGAGCGTACCATGGAAAAGACAACGGCTTTAACACAAGAGCAATATTTATGAACTAGTTATTTAATTTAGCGTGGTCTTTTGTAAAATAATTGGGCTGTCTGTTAACTTCTGTATGGGCCAACGGTGGTTACTAGCCGATTTAGACCATGGAAGCATGGTGTCTGTACTCCTCAGGTATTACTTAAATCAATGAAGCGCTGAAACACGGGAAAAACCAGCAGACACTGCGGTACCTCCAGGACAGGAGTCTGACACCAGATGGCGATATAGGCTGTGCTTTTGTGTAGCGTGTTGATGAGGAAAATTATCGCAATCATGTTATGTGTAGATGTACTTTATTTGTGATTTGCGAGATTTAACTCTGAGCTTACTGTCACCCAGATGGGGAGCAACGTCACCCACGTAGCCAACGCATCGGGGAGTCCTATCCGGGTATTCTACAGCCCAAACCAGATGTCCCTGGAGGGTTTACAACTCAGCCTCAGCACAAACTCCGCGGGGGCGAGTGTGGACTTCAAACGCGACCCCCGCGTCCGTAGCCTACGCATACCACGCAACAACTTCGGCAAGATCATTGGGGAAGGAGCGATTTACGTGTCCGTGTTCGTGGAGAACGACGACGATGGAGATGGCCTTAACATCTCTGAGAACTTCTACATCCCCCACAACAGGTCCTTTATCGTTACTGCAGACAACTGCCTCAAGTTACAGAAATACGGGGCCAACATTTGGGTGGACGAGCAAGGCAAAAGGCATGGCTGATTGGATACTTTATGGTTATTTACCTGAACTAATATTTCTAAGCATTGATGGCTTAAGCATTGATAAGCAAGTTTGCTGGCACTTATTTTTCATTAGAATTGAATCTGGTCCACATTTTCAATACCAGTGGAAATTATGATGTTGATATGCATATTTTCCTTTCAATGCAAGCAATCACGTTCTGAATTGTGACATAAATAAATAAATAAATAAAAACTGCGAAAATACACACACCGCAACCTATTTAACTTCAGTTGCTAACAAAATTATATTTGGTAATTGAGAAAGATAAATCACTGTCTTATTTACATTAAGGATGAAAACACATCAGTAAAATATTGCAGTACATATCAACAAGGTACTTAACTAAGGCATAACACTAAACATACACAAGATATAAACAGTATATTTAATAAGGCGCTTACAGAATTTTAAGATAATATACAAGAAAATACTAATTCCAGAGTATTTACAGTAGAGTGTGATTTCTTTATATTGCATCAATAAAAATTTTCAATTATTAACTTAATGACAGTAACGCATGGATGGACCATGGTTTTATATGCCATTAAGTTGTGTAGAGTGGTAGCATTTGATTGAAAACAACCCACTTTTCAATGATAAAATATAACACAATATCTGTATACATACAACAGTTGAAAAAGAGCAGCCATATTCATCATACCAAGTAATAGCGCATTATGTGTATAATTTAATGCACTGTTTGCTGGGTAGTTAGAAGCTGCCTTCTCATTGGTCGACTGCAACTCCATTTTGAAGGTTCCGTATGAGACCCATTTTACCCGTCTCTCACTAACGAAATGCAGTGGGCCAACCAAAGGTACCAGAGTTTCTATATCCGTAAGATGTAGTTCCAAATCCCTACACTAACCCACTCAATACAGCACAGGACATGACAAAATCTCTTTCAGTGAATCTTTGTGGTTCAGACTGATTCCCCTGAGCACAGAGAACTTGCCATGTATTTTCTGAAAATTGCGGTCCCTGTAAAAATACCCATATTTTCCATGAGATATTGTGCCGATTTACATGTCCTACCTACAGTTTGCCCCTACATAATCTTACAGACTGCTCTACTGCTGCATGTGTGATTGTTATTTAATTAATAATGTGATTTTTAAGTAAATAATAATTGTATTTTGAGATGGCTTTCAAAGTTATGATTATTTTCCTTGCAGATTCTGGTTCTACTGTATATTCGGAGATATACAGTAGAACTGTAATCATTCACATGTCGCTACTTATCATCTCGGCTCAGATTCCTTCAGCCGGGCAGCTAAGCGCATTGATGCGGACAGTAATTTTAACATCATAACCTGATATCTTAAATAGTCCCGAAGTGCTTGTAGTATGATTTCACTTTCTAAGTACTCCCAGAGTGCTTTATATAATGGATCGTTAGGATCAACTCCAGTGCCTCTTGCACTCTGATATGTCATGTGTGTTTTTTTGGGTGTGATGGCGTACTGTAGGTGGCACTTCCAGTAGAACGGATTGTTTTTTTCTACGTCACCGTAGCTCAAACAAGCCGCCAGATGGAGGGTGGCTTTGCGCCCCAAAGCCTGAAGGGCCACCCCCAAAGCGAGAGTAACGTTCTGAAATGGAGCCTCGAGCACATCGTCAGGAACAACGTATGGGACAACAATGCGTCCGCTCACGCCCATGGGCTGCTCTTCAAAATGCTTCATCACGGCGAAACACACAAAGTCAGTGTTGGTCACTGGGCTCAGCATGATCTGGGGTATCTCCGTTTTCTTGCTTTCATTCCGCTGCAGTTTGTTCCAGTGTTGGGGCAAGTAAAATGTGTTCATGTCTGCGTCAAATTCTCGGTCACTGGGCTGAATATCCCCTACAGCGATGTGGTAAACTGTAGCGGCATTGATACTGCAGTTCCATGGAGAGTACAACACCACATCTTCAACAGAGCTCAGAGGCATCAGGTGACCAGCAGGTATGAACTCCTGTGTGATTCCACCATGTGCCACTAACACGATGTCCAGTTTATCCGACAGTGTGCTCGGATGCTTCTTTCCCAGGCCCGTTTAATGCAGAAATAAAAATAGCTGACAGTGTTTGTAAAAGAAGGATCCTTCTGCAGGTCCTCCAGCCACGGCTTCATGGATGGATCGATGTTTTCTCCTTCCTTGTTTGAATTCCCCAGATTCTCAACAGATTTCTGGAGCTGAGACATTTCTGCAACTGCTTTGCTGTGGATAGAGTTTGCAATAGACTTAAGATGACAGACATTGAGGAGCTCAGCTAAAACATGCTTAAGTGTATTTCTACTAGTGAAAATGCCACTTTTTCTTCTCAAAAATGTAGGCTGAACCTATTTTTAACCAATTAGCTTTGAATATTGTTCAGTCACAGGTAAGACCCACCAAAATGACATACATAGCTACCTTCAGTCACAAGTACAATTTTCATAGAATCGCCTAGAATTTTAAATAATTTTATGTACTTATATTACCAGCCTATTAATACTGGCTGATAATCTCCTACATGCATATTGGTATTCTGCAGCAATGCCAGGAAATGCATAGAGCACAACAACATAAGGTTGCTTGAATATAATAAAAAATGATATTTTTGTACTAAGAAAATGTCATGTTTTTTTATTTCATACAAAACGTTAATAATTTGTCTAACCCAGAGAAGACATGGTAGCACCTTGCTGCTTGACTTTTTCCACACTTCCATGCAAACTCTAATAGTTAAGTGTAAGAAACTTATCCTCATCAGTTCAATCGCTAAATAAAAGGATGTGAATGCTTACTCAGTTTTATCTATCATTTCCCTGATTGCCTTTGCTCCGTGTTTCATGGCTTCAGCCTTTTCTCTCAGGACTTTGGAGACCTCACTTGGCTTTCTGTTGGCAAGTTCATTGGGGGAGCTCACCAGAAGAAACGCTGAAAGTCCCAGTCCAAAAGTCTTCACTTCTCCTAGTGAAACTCCTACACACTCACTCTCTAACTTTCTCCTCAGTATTGTAATCTCTTTCTCTTTTCCTGTGTCTTTTTTGATGACTTTCTTTCAGGTCTTCCATTGTCTTTGAAGACATGAGTTTCTCCACTATTGACCTTGTGGTGGCGCCATTGTCCAGCCCCAGGAGCACTCTGAAAAATGACTGTACTCCTGTCCACTCTGATACAGGTCTTCTGCTTGCTCTTGCCAAGGCCTTCAGCTTCCTCACAACCTCCTCTCGCACCCTGAGCCAGGAGCCCAGCTCCACCTGCAGCCGCTTGGCCGTGTCCATGGATAGACTGGAGGAGGAAAGCAGTGCATTTTCATTACTTTTCATTACTCAGATAGCCTGAGTTTCATGTTGTGTTTTCCATTTTGGGCCAAATGTGAAATGTGACATTGAACATGTATTACAGCATGTATATTTAGTGTTTAGTGATGTAGTATAATTTATGTGGTACACTACTTCACAGCATTTTTTAGGGTTTCATTTTGAAAGGTTTTAGGTAACTTTAGAAAACTAATTATATTAAGCATCGTACTAAATCAAAGTTGTGTGTTTGCATACAAGACCACGTTGGTAAGTGCAAGGGTCACAAATGATACAAAACCCTGAAATATACAAAATCATTCAATCAAAAACATATTGCCTTAAGTTTTTATATTTGTATGACAGAAAGTATCTAGTACCCTGATTTTCATAGCTGTTGTATAGGGTAGATAGAAAAACAACTACCTATATGAATGTAAGAAAAAACTTTACTGACATAGTTAATATTATTCCATATTTTATTGTAAGTATGGTAAGGGTCTCTGGCCTTGCTCTGCAAGCCTCTTATCCTGTCACAGTGAATTTGAGATGCTGCGGTTTAGTCTCTTTAAATCCTGATCTGTACATACCGTCTGCATTGCATAAATGTTTTCTTTTGTTGCTTATATAAACACCAGTGCTGTGTAGCTCGGTGAGGTATGTGGTTTGGTAGATCCTGAGTAGGGCACGCCCCTAAAGTCAGAGAAGTTTTGGGGGTTTCCGTCAGCTTTCCCCACCACAAAATTCCCCGCTGGTGCACATTTGAGACTATTTTCTCTGCACCGATAAGAATCGAGTCATGTGACATTGTGAAGGCAGCGGTGCTCTGTGCCTAATTTGCCTACCCAGACTGCACCCTGATTGGCTGGCAGCAGAAGTAAAACTGAAACTGGTGAAGGCTAATCCCGCAGCCTGATCCAGCGTTAAAAAGCGCTTTTAGGAAGCTCGGAGCTCCACAGACTCCGCTGGTTTTTATTCCGTTTTTGCCAGTCAAAACTCATTTTTCTCACCACACATGACACATTTTGAATCTTATTATTGCTGTATTAACAGAAAAAAAAACACTAGGTGGGATTTTTTGGCATCTGACTGGAAGCAGAACACTCTGCAGTTCTCCAGCTTTCCGCGGTTGTCTACCTCAGCTGTAGCTGACTAACATGACGCATTAGCTGCTACACACAGATGACAATGGGATAGCCATTGATACCAGACAGTGTGAGAATATAGCCAAAATGTTATTTAAATGTTAATTAAAGTCATTATATTGATTATTATAACATTAAATGTTCTTATGGTCCCTACATAGACCCTTATCCAGAGTAAACTGCAAGCTGAGAGAACATACATGCAACCACTGGAGCTATGACCAACAGAGGTAGATTCCAGTATTGGATTAAGCATAATGTTATTTAATGTGTTAATTAATGTAGACATTTAACAAAAAGACAAAAACATGATAAATTGTATCTGTCTTGGTTGGTACTTTAGTTATTTTTTTGTTTGTTTTATTTGTTTTATATCTTGCACATGTTGGGCTTTAAATAGAAGATGAATTGAAGGCTGAGCTTTTAAACAACCAGGAGTATCAGCACAAAACCATAAAGAGAGCATCCAGAGAGAGTTATGACTAACACAGCTACATTACAATACAGGATTTCAGCATATTTTCATTTTATTTAATCTGTTAATGTATTTTTAAATGAAATGTATGAAGACAGGAAAAGGATAACTCTTACCTGACTTGGTTGGTACTTCGGTTCTTCAGTCTGTTTTGTTTATTTTGCACCTTGCACATCATGGTCTTAAAAATGACAGCTGGATGAGAGGTGGAGCTTTTCATTCAACCACAAAGGGATAACAAAGCCACAGCCAGCGTATTGGTCAATCAAAAGAGAAACCAAGTGCCCAAAGGAATTAGGTTTTCCCGTCAGTAAAATCCCCCTCTATGCTGTCAGTATTTTATCACCTATGATCATCTTTAAGGCAAGTCTGTCGCTGTATGTGACATGAATAATTTGCACAAATATAAAGGATCCTTTTAATGATCAGAAAATGACAGAAATTGAGACAAACGAAAATGTATTATTGTCATTTTCACTTTTTAACTGTCTTTGCACTTGATTGCTTATGGCTTTCTTTTTCAGAGTCACGTACCTGTCTAAACCTGTTCTGCCCGCATACCTTTCCAACAGCCTCGGAATCACAGTTTGGCAGACTCGCCAAAACCTTCCAGGCAGTCAGGTCATTTAGAAGAAATCACCTCATCTGTTTACCTGTTCTGCCATGATGTCGCCACCTAGATATTCTGATAGTTTACAGGGATATGTTCCTTTAGGCGGAGGAATGGCCCTCGTGTTTTTTGTATCTCTCAGTACTTAACTTTAGGCAACTTAATGAGTTTGAGTTCACATTGTTAAAGCTGACTGATAATAATCAATGGTATATATGATTTATTTTGCATTATTTTCCACCGGTTCTGTATTATGTACCGGTAAATGTACACCGTAACACCCAAGGTGTGCCCACCAAAAACTGTTTGTTGCAGAATGTTGTCAACACCTGTGAATGTACGAAGTGATCAGTGGTTGAACCAAAAAACATCACCATTTTATATTCCCCCAGAGGAAGGAGAAGCTGGGTGTTTTTTAATGAAGAAATACTATTTTCTGGGGAAAAATTATGAATGCGATGTAGTGTTGCCACCTGTCAAGGTTTACTGGGGTTATCCTGAGTAAGGAGACTCTGTTCAGATAAATACTGATGCAACATCTTCAGGGTTCATTCACTTTCAACAATGCAAACATACCATGAGTTTTACAGGTAACAGTTGCTTTGAAACATGTTTTGTACTTCACTTCACCAGCAAATTAAAAGTAACAGCAATCAAATTGCCCCCCTGTTCAATTTTATTAATACTGTAATAATATATTAATAATATATATCACAAGTACATGTGTATATATAATCAAAGTGATTCAGAATTGCAGAGGAAGACATGAATATGGTCATGAGTCTAAGATAAATCATCACTGTATAACTATTATGAGATGTATGTTTCATTTTCATTTTCATTTTCATGCAGTATTGGTACATGTTTTATGAAGGTACTTTTATTTTGATATCAGTTGAAATGGAGGATGTTTCCTTCTAACTAACCTGTAGCCTGAAGGGTAGAGGAAGTTGTACATGTTCTGGGATTGGAATGGAGTAACAACCAAGATGCAGCTTTGAAATTCCAATTTATTTTGTATGAATTAAAGCTGTTAGTCTGTCTGAGTCTTCATTCAATGCCGAAAGAACTTCAAGTAAACCCTCATTCCATGAAAATTGCCTTACTCTGCTAATAACAACAAGACAGTCTGAACTGTATTAGTTTCATCTTAGGGTCTAGAAGTGTTACCCCAGGAAAGACTGGCAGTGACACACAATTCAAAAGAACACCAATTTATTTTACACAGATACAGCAGAGAAACATACAAAACAACAACCTGTCTTTACTTCAAGTCAAATTGAGCCCTCTGTATTTGATAATACAGTACAATGTAAGAGATACAGACTTGAGAATCATCCTGTGTATGAAACAGTGTAATTATGCCACTAATTTTTTGTTTCAGACTAGCCGGCCTCCAAGTTTTCAATATATCAGGAAGCCAGCGAGCTAGCTGTAAGATTGGGTGTTTCTTTGGTTTGCTGCTGTGAAAATGTGTTGAATTTCAAGAGGCACATAAACACTTGAAACATACAAGGACAAGTTTATTTATAATATTTTTTGCAAATGGAATGTGTAATTTCTTTTGGTATAATCATTTTCTGTTTGTATCTGTCATAAAGATAAGGTAGATTCAACAACAACAACAATGCAAGAGGACATTGTAATGCACTATTTGATATGTTAACAAGGATACACGCTTAAGTTCTCTTGCCTAAATAGTCTTTCTTTGCTAAAATGGGTGCAGACTGACCTTTCATATGAATAGACATATAGCGGAGAAAAAATAATGAGCTGAGATGATGGGTTTAGATGTTTATATCTATTGAGACACATTGTATTTTGTTATTGCTTTATATACATAAGAAAAAACGTGTCATGTTAAATCACTGTGACATTTTTGCTAGCTTTTGAATCCGTGAGAACTGAGCTTGAGAATAGACTTGGAGGAGAAAGTGCCGAAAAATCTTCTGGTGCAACTTTATTGATATTGAGTTGTGATTCTGAACTCAGCATCCAAAAACACCCTGTAGCGCTCTATACATGTGGTCATTTGTTAGGGTTGTGTTGTCTGTAGCACTCTTGAATCCCATAGATATGTTCCTGAGGGTAACAGCATACTGTGAGCGGCACTTTCTGTAGAGTGTAGTCGTCTCTTGAACATCACCGTAACTCAGACAGGCTGCCAGGTGGATGGTAGCTCGGCATCCCAGGGCCTGCAGGACTACTGCAGTTGCGAGTGTAATAATGTGGAATGGAACCCTGGGAAAAACTGCTTTATCTTCTTTATCAGGAACAAGATAGGGAAGAACAATGCGGCGATGGTTGGCTGTTCTCCCTTTTTCGAAATGCTGCATTGTTTGATACCACACAGCTTCAGAGCTGGCCACTGGGCTAACTCTGATCACGGGTATCTCTGTGTCTTTGTTTCTATATTGCTGCACATTGTTCCAGTGTTGGGGCAAGTAAAATCTCTCTTTGTTCCCGGAGAATGTTCGGTTATTGGGCTGAATGTCCCCTACAGCTATATGGTAAGCGACAGCGACATCGATACTGCAGTTCCATGGAGAGTAGAACACCACATCTTCAACAGAGCTCAGAGGCATCAGGAACTTAGCAGGTATGAACTCCTGTGTGATTCCACCATGTGCCACAAACACGATGTCCAGTTTACCAGACATAGTGCTTGGATTCCTTCCTTCTAAAGCTTGTTTAATGCAGCGGTGAAAATACCAGACATTCCTTGTAAAAGAAAGATGACTCTTTAATTTGTCCAGCCAAGGTTTCATGGATTGATCAGGACAGTTTTCTCTTACGAATGCCAAGATGTGTTCCCCTTCCTTTGCTGAGTTGGTGGAGTTCATGAGGTTTTTAATAGACTGTCTCAGCTGGACCATCTCTTCAAAGAATCTCCTGTGAACACAGTTTAAAAGGCAAAAATATTAAATCACTTAAATTACATCACAAATATGAAACAGGCATCCCATAATGAGCTTGCATGTGAGTGCTGTCTTTCACAAAGTCTAATGACTTATGCAGATATGTTAATTTGATTGTGATCAACAGGATCTTTACAAGGTCCTTGTCCTATAGCATGTTGTCACTTCTGGCAATTGTGACTTTTAGAGCACCCCAAAATAGTGTTCATTCAAAGTTTTTTTTTTTTTTTTTACTTTATATCTATTATAATTTAAGGATGAATTTCAGTTTGGTTGCTAAAAGTTGATGTTTTGGGCAATCAGGAGCCAGGAAAAAGTCCATAAACTTTACTGAACTTTTTAAGAGGAGCATATGCCCTCCACAGACCTTAGTCTATATTCAACACAACATTTTGAAATAATTGAAGTCAGTGTCTTCTGTCAGCTTGTTTTAGGTGAACTACCTTGAAATACATTGTGATATTCTATACATTCTCTGTTATTTCATTCTTTTCAGATTATATCAAATCAAAATTGAGTGACTGAATATGAAGCAGAAATAAGTTTTTTAACTTTGCTGTTAACATACTTATGTAGAGCACTGTAAATAGAGAATTTTAATGAACTCTTACTCTACTTGGTCCATGCTCTCCTTCAGGGCCTTCGCACCATCCTCCAGAGCCTTGGCGTTGTCTCTCAGGGCTTTGCAAGCTTCACTTGGCTCATCTTTGGCAAGCTCAATGGAGGAGGTCACTAAATCATACAGTGAAAGCCCCAGTCCAACTGCCCCTCTTGCAATCTGTTAAAATATGATAAGAATAGGCATTTATAACAAAGCACTTAAAAATGATAAAACCTTCCATAGAAAAATAAAAACATAAATTTAAAACCTGCATTGTCTAAGATATTATTAGCTGCATAAATTAGTCATACCAGATCAAAGTTATGGATGTGTTCATAAACATTAGGGTTAACTAAGGTAATTCATATTCTGAAATACTATTCTTTTGTTTAATTGTGTAACTGGGACCGGTAAGATCCAGATTCAGTAAGAAGAAACTAGTTAAGCCACATTACAGGTTCTACCTTGTCACTTCAATATTTTGAGGAAATTAAAACAAAAGCATGAACATGCCCTTCTGTTCATACAAACTAACATTGGCTTGTGAATTATAGTGGGGTTTCAATGACTGGGTATTGGAGGGTAGTGCTGTGGCTCATTAGTTAAAGCAACCCAACACCCCCACATAGAGTCTGCATGTTTTTTTTCTATGTTTCCATGGGACATATAGCTATATCCTTATTGTCAACCACCTGATGTTTTTAAATGTGGGCCCCTGTGAAGCATTTTTATCATTTATCTTTAACTCCTTATCCTACCTTTGCTGCACCTTTTCCCTGGGTGTTCAATCTAAGAATGCCCAGTTCTTCTGCCACTTCTTTCAGGAGTATCCTGGAACTCATGTATAACACAGCATTAGCAAGCCCTGCACCGGCCCTATCACTGGATTTGCTCCTGCCGTATGTCATTTCTGTCATGTGCTCAAAGAACTCATCCGGCAGTTCCAGACCCCTCTGTCTGGCAACAGCCTTCAGGAAGCAAATATTCATTTGTTTCTGAGTTTTGGCACCAGCATCCATTAAGGGTTTATCCAGAGGAGTGAAACAACCTGAGGAGGTCGTTAAGCACTCCATCCTCAGCCTCTCCAACAGTTCTTTAATCTTCTCTCTTTTTGCCTCGTCATCTTCGATTATCCTTTTCAATTCTTCCATCTTCTCTGAAGACATGACGGCCTCCACAATGGAGCTCACAGCACTAGTGGCAGCTCCTGCAATGGAGGCCACTGTTCCACCAATGGCAAAGCCCAGGGCTGGAGCTGCAAGCCCTGCTGTTGCCACGGTGAGAATGCCAGCACCAATTATGGACAGGCATCCTGCTGTAGCCACAGAGGCACCGGTCACACGAGCTATTCTGCTGCCTTTATTCAGCTCTTCAATCTCAGCCACCAGTTCCCTCAGCTCCCCAGCACATCTCTCTCGCAGCCTTCTCCAGGAGCTCAGCTCCCTGTACAAGCGGTCAGCAGTATCCATGGACATTCTGAAAGAGATGGCCTATCATCAATATCATCAATTCAGTCAGTGTGCTTTTGTCAGTAATTCAGTGTCTTGGCATGTTTTTTTGCTTTTGTTTTCCTTTTGTTTTTCTCTTCCGTGTTTTCCCCGTTCTGTGCCATGTGATTGTGTTTACATTTTCCTCATGTGTTCCCTGCTTTATTGCCTTATTGATTGATTGATTGATTGTTTGATTGATTGTCAAGTGCCCGATTTCCTGCCCTGTTTCACCTGCCTGATCCCACACCTGTTCCCTGTTTTGTCCGAGTTAGCTCTGTATTTCTACTCCTTCTGTTTCTGTCTCCGCTGCCAGTTCGTGGACTGAGCATGCAGACGGACCAGGGAAACAGGTGCTTGGGAGAGATATGGAGGCGCGGTCTGTTTTAGATAAGGCACTTAATTCAGGGGTGTGATTTCTTTCCACTGATTTTATTCGAGGATACTCAGAAGATTTTCCTTATCAGACCTTAAAAAGCAGGCAGAAGATGACAGGTTAATCATAAGCACACAAATACACACACATCATGAGCTTTCACATATATCGAGAGCTTTTCACAGCTGAGAGCACAGACAAACATCCACTGTGATTGGTGGTCAAACCGATACCTGCAGGAATTACATATGACCAGGTGAATACGCCCAAGGAAGGCTAGATGGAACCAGTCCTCCCCCCCTCTTCCTGTTAAAATGTGGCCATTTACAGTCATCCTTTGAAAGAAAACTCTTGTCATCACTTCTGTGCACAAGTGTGGATATGAATAGTCCAGGTCTAGGCAAAAGTCGTGAACAAAAAATCTTTTGTCCTATGTTTCTGAGTTAGCTGGTGGTAATTGGAGTCGCAATCAACCTGAAAGATTTGAGTCAGAGTTCAGGTACTACGTAGCTAACAACAACTAGCAACTAGCAGTAACTGCTCGCATAAATAGCAGTACTTAGCTAAATTAGTTATCACTGTACACACACTGACACAAAGAAGATTGTTATATTACTTTTCTTTCTTTTTCCATTAAATTACAAGGAAGCAGTAAGTCTTACCTGGCTTGGAAGGTACTTCAGTTCTCTGGTCTACTCTTGTGTGTACTTTGAACAAGATGGCAGAGATGATAAACACAGGATGAAGGGTGGGGCTTTATGGGCATTGCGGATGTACAGACATATAATGAGACATACAGCGGAACAAAACTGATACGTTATAAAAGTGGGTTTAGATGTAGAACATTTTTGTGTTAATCTGACTTTTTTATGTCGCGTTTTGGAAGAATTTGGTTTTCGTAGAACCTTTATTAATTTAAGTTTTCTCAACCAGGCGGTAGACCATACTCTCTCAACACAGACAAAAAAAAAAAAAAAAATGAAAGCGCTGCATTCCATCCAGAGCCTATTGGTACATTTTCTAATGAATCCCTATCAAGCCCCGCCCCCAATGTCATGTGACAGGAAGCCTTTTTGATTTTAGTGCCATCTGAACTTCAACACACTGAGGGGAGAACAGAAGCCAAAAAAATACAAATAAACAAATATGTTTCAAGTGGGTTTAGAAGTTGAAAGTTTTTGTGTTAATTTTGTGATGGAACAGTACCAAATACTATTAATTCTGACTATGAATAATAATAATAATAATTATGCAGTTATGTAATTTATTTGAACACAGCATCATTGGAATTTAAGATTATTCCCTTCAACTGAAGGACAAGGCTATTTATCCAAAGTGACTTACAATTGATTAGGGTAAGGAATTTTTTTTCTCTGTTTTCTTAGTTTCATTTCTCAGGCAGCTTCTCTTTGAGAGAACCACTTCTCTGCCAGAAACCGCTCAAGCTATGAACAGTTTTATGGGCTGAAGTACAGGGCACATCACTACTGTACCCTGGGCAGAATCAGGGTGCTCTATAGTGAGGGAGAGGCTTGCTCAATCTCTACCTGGTCTGAGGAGTGAAGGATTTGTGTGGCCCTTGTTTCTGTTTCTGATGAGATTTCCTTACACATTTTCTCTGCTCTGTGTTCAAGGCAGGTTATGTTGCGATCGGCTTATCTGCCTGAAACCACTCCATCTATACACTTTTGCCAAACTCAACTTATCAACAGTCTTACAGCATAATAAAGTTGATTATAAATGCCACATTGCCTCACCCAGTCTTTCCAGTAGCCTAGTCATTTACAAGAAATCACCTTACCCATTTTCCCATGATGCTTTTCTCTTCAACAGTGGTGCTCACAGCCTGTTCATACTGCCTAGGCTTCACCTGCTGGCCTCAGGTTATCAGAGGTTACCACCGGCAGAAAGAGGCTGAGAGTGATTTTGTTCAGGGTCATTTGTGGAGACAAAAACCCAGCAAAACCCACCAACCTTTCCAAAATTTTTTTTTTTATTTATTTTTTAAAAATGAGAGTTATAAAGTGCTGTGAATGTGGTTTTATGATTTTGCAAATGCCTGGTGGCAAAGCAAGGAAACTGAGAGTGGAGTACAAACACATGGTGTATTTGTGACTGGTGCTTTTCAATCCTACACATTATAAAACTATGTGCTTTCTTCTTCTTATCTGAATGATACAATAAAACCAAAATAAATGTTTTACTTGTTTACTTTTGCATAGTTAGACAATGTGCAGTCAAATGAAGATAGTGGTTTATAGTTATGTGGTTACCAACATCCTTAATAAATCTTCCCAAACCATCAGTTGTCTGAAAATGTTTTGTACTGAATTGGTAATTGAGAAAGATTAATCACTGTCTTATTTACATAAAACATGAAAACACATCAATAAAATATTGCAATATACATCAAGAAGGTAATGAACTGAAGCATAAAATGAAACACATAAGCCATAAATAGTATATTTAACAAGGCACTTACAGAATTGAAAGAAAAATGTGCAAATTGCAAAGTGTGTTCACAGTGGAAAGTAATTTCTTTATATTGCATGAAGAATAATTTTCAATTATTAACTTAATGACAGTAACGCATGGATGGACCATGGTTTTATATGCCATTAAGTTGTGTAGAGTGGTAGCATTTGATTGAAAACAACCCACTTTTCAATGATAAAA
Source organism: Albula goreensis (assembly GCA_022829145.1). Classification (NCBI taxonomy): domain Eukaryota; kingdom Metazoa; phylum Chordata; class Actinopteri; order Albuliformes; family Albulidae; genus Albula; species Albula goreensis. The sequence continues at coordinate 2,409,206 of CM040756.1, forward strand.
TATAACACAATATCTGTATACATACAACAGTTGAAAAAGAGCAGCCATATTCATCATACCAAAGTAGCGCATTATGCGTATAATTTAATGCACTGTTTGCCGGGTAGTAAGAAGCTGCCTTCTCATTGGTCGACTGCAACTCCATTTTGAAGGTTCCGTATGAGACCCATTTTACCCGTCTCTCACTAACGAAATGCAGTGGGCCAACCAAAGGTACCAGAGTTTCTATATCCGTAAGATGTAGTTCCAAATACCTACACTAACCTGCTCAATACAGCACAGGACATGACAAAATCTCATATTTAAGGTCTGCAAAATACCTGTGTTCATTTGTTTAGCCTTGTTATGACTACAATACTGGTCACAAGTGTGAATTGTCAATGTTGACTGTCATAGCTTGCAGTTCTATTAATAAAGTGATTAATATTTTAGTTGAAATCAGTGATGAGTGATCGAGGGCTATCCTTGCTAAAGGACATAATCTAATTTCCTATTCTGCTTTATTCAATCATAAAGTACTCTGACTGGACCAGTGATGATATTATTGGTGGTCATGTATTTCTTGCTTGTTCTGATTGATGAATCTTTGTGGTTCAGACGGATTCTCCTGAACCCAAGATTCTAAAGATCTAAAGATTTCTTTTCCAGTAAATAAACCCATATGTTCCATTTCATGCTTCCTTACAAAACATACAGTTTTATTCCTACATTATCTGAGAGAATATTCTGCAGCTGTATGGTTTGATTGTTATTTAACATAGAATATGAGGTGAAGATGTATTTTGACATGGCTTTCAAAGTTATGATTATTTCCATGTTCCAAAAGACCTTAATAACCCGTTCTTGGTCTTTGCAGATTTTGGTTCTACTGTATATTGTGACATCATAATCATTCACCGATTATTTCTCTACTTATTGTCTTTCTTAATTTGCTTCATCATGAGAGCTAAGAGCCGTGCTTCAGACATTAATGCTAACTTTATCATTTGGTATTCTATATAGTCTTTTAGAAAAATTAATATTTTTTCATGTTTTAAACTCTCCTGGATTGCTCTGAATAAGGGATCATTAGCATCGATTCCAGTGCCTGTTGCACTCTGGTATAACATGCGTGTTTTCTTGGGAGTGATGGCGTACTGCAAGGAGCACTTCTCGTAGAAAGGATCGGTCTCCTGTACATCTTCATAGCTCAAACAGGTTGCTAGGTGAAGTGTAGCTCTGTGTCCTAAAGTCTGCATGGCCACCCCCAAAGCCAGAGTAACGTTCTGAAATGGGGTACGGCGCTGAGCAACGTATGGAACAACAATGCGACCATTCACACCGTTTGGCTGCTCTTTAAAATAGTTCACTGGGCTCAGCATGATTTGGGGTATCTCCGTTTGCTTACTTTCTCTCCTCTTCAGTCTGTTCCAGTGCTGGGGCAGGGCAGAGATCTCTGGGTCAGGGCTGAATTTTCGGTCTTTGGGCTGAATGTCTCCCACAGCTGTGTGATATATGATGGTGAAATCTATATTGCAGTTCCACGGAGAGTACAACACCACATCTTCAACAGAGCTCAGAGGCATCAGGTGACCAGCAGGTATGAACTCCTGTGTGATTCCACCATGTGCCACTAACACAATGTCCAGTTTATCCGACAGTGTGCTCGGATGCTTCTTTCCCAGGGCCCGCTTAATGCAGAAATAAAAATAGCAAACAGTGTTTGCAAAAGAAGGATCCTTCTGCAGGTCCTCCAGCCACGGCTTCATGGATGGATCGATGTTTTCCCCTTCCTTGTTTGAATTCCCCAGATTCTCAACAGATTTCTGGAGCTGAGCCATTTCTGCAATTTCCTTGCTGTGGAAAGAGATAGGGTTAATACATAGAATAGCCTACATATACACACATAGATGAATTAAGTAAAAAAAGTGTTCTCAAGTGTTTTCGTTTTTCCCTCAACAATGCTGAACTGTTTTGTGTGACAGTGTCACTGACTTGGGAGGAGCTTGCTTCTTTCCACACTGCAGGCACTCCACCAATCACACACTACGTATGCCGTTAGAGGTTTGCACAGTCATTGTATGTGTAGTTTAGTCTGCAAGACAGACTAAGCCAGCTCAGCCCGCTTGGACCTTCACCATCTCTGGTGAGGTTGGGCCAGTTGCAGTTGCTCCTAGGTGTATATTTTACCCCGTGAGCCACTCAGAGGAATTAACTGTGTTTCTGCTCGTGCTTTTTTCCTCTCAAATTCATGTAGGGTGAATGTGTTTTCACTCAGGTAGCTTTGAAAATAGTCTGATCACAGGGAAAACCCACCAACATGACATGTACTGTATATCCACCTCCTATCACAAGTACAAATAAGTGAATTTCATATGATTATTAACATATAATTATCATATAATCATATTACTAGACTATTAATATAGGTTGTTATAGTCCTACATGCAGATTGAAGTAATTTCAACAATGCCAGGAACAGTATGCAGTGGAACAGGACATAGTTGCTTGAATAGAATAAAAAAAAGAAATATCAGATGATTAGTTTTATTAAAATGGTAACAGATGCACACTAACTTGATCAGAATGGTACAGTAGCATTTTGATGTTCAACCTTTTTTTCACTCTTCAAACATTTTAAAAGTACAGTTTCAAAAGCGTTTTTCTCAGTTCAATTGATAAAGAAAGAACATGAATTCTTACTTCATCAGATTCTTCATGTCCTCCATTTCCCTCATTCCTCTGGCCATGGCTTCAGCCCGTTCTTCCAGGACTTTGGATAATTCATTTGGCTTTTTATTGGCCAGCTCTTTTAAAGGTTCTCTAAATCAGGCACCGCATGCCTCGGTGGGAAAGCTTTTTCAGGTCCTTTAGCATGTAGGAGAATCCCTGCACACTCACTCTCTAACTTTCTCCACAGTGTTGTAATCTCTTTCTCTTTTTCTGTGTCTTTTTTGATGACCTCTTTCAGGTCTTCCATTGTCTTTGAAGACATGAGTTTCTCCACTATTGACCTTGTGGTGGCGCCATTGTCCAACCACAGGAGCACTCTCAAAAATGACTGTCCTCCTGTCCCACTCTGATACAGGTCTTCTGCTTGCTTCCTTCCTCTCGCCAGCCAGGCCTTGCAGCTGCTCCTCCATGGATACTGGGTAGACTCTTTATTCTCCCCGAAGGGAAATTAGATTGTCATAGCAGTCACCAGATAAATGGAATAAAAAAAAAAAAAAAAATAATAATAATATAAAATAAAATAAAATAAAAAAAAAAGAAAATAAAAATAGATAAATAAATTGCTGAGGAATAAAAACAAAACAAGATATAAACAAGATGTACAGCTACCTTAAATAATATACTATGAATATGTACATAGAATGTGCAATAGGATGCAAAAAGTACTGTAAAAATATGATATATAATATCAATGTGGATAATATACCCACATGTCCATAGTCCATGTATAGACTGGATGTGTGATCAGACAGAGGTAGATGAGTTGTAAAGTCTGGATTGCCGTGGAGGAAATTTCCTGTAGTTGATTTTGAATGATTGTTGCTGAAGTTTTCTTTATTTTTGTGGAGGGGATGAGAGGGATTTTCAAGATTGCCAGCAGTTTCGTCTGAATCCTGCCCTCCACCACCTCCTCCAAGAAGTTTAGAGCCAATTCTGCCTTCCTGATCAATTTGTTCAGTCTGTTGGCGTCCTTTGTATTAGTTTTCTTTATTCATTTTCAATTTTTTCAAAATGTGACATTGAACATTCATTTCAACATTTTTTGATTTTTCCAGGCTAAAGGTATTTGTGTTTGTTATCCAAATATCACAGCATTATTTAATATTTACATTTTCAAAGTTTTTGGTAACTTAAGACATGCTGCCAATATCATATTAAATCAAAGTAACACATAATAATATTAATAATAATAATATTAATAACATTATTAAAGGGGATGAACACAATGACACAGATGAAACTCTACACTGTACAAAATCACCTAGTCAATGTTGGACATACATATTGCCCAAGGTTTTTATGGATTATGGTCAAAATAATTTAGTACCCTCATTATTATAGCTGCTAGCTGGGGTAGATACAGGATTATGAGGTGTAATGAACCACATGTGTGGTCACATCATCAGTTTAAAAGTAAACATTTTCCAGACGTAGAAAATTTGTCATGCTGTGGTTTTGCCCCTTTAAAATCCAATTGTCTGCAGCGCACAATTCACTTCCTGCATAGTAGAAATGTTTTTGTTTTGTTTTGTGTTGTTGGTGATGTAAACACAGGAACACAGGAGTGGCTAGGGGGAGATTGTGGTTGGATAGGTCCTGGGTTTGATATGCCTTGCAAGGCAGAAAGGCTCTGGGGCTTTCCGTCAGCTTTTCACACACACGTGACAAATTTTATGCACAGAATGGGTGAAGTCAAATGACACGGTGAAGGCAGTGCCTAACACGCCTAACCAAACTGCATTTCAAAGATTGGCTGGTAGCAGAACAAAAACTAATCAGGTCTAAGTCAACAGATTGACCAAGAATTATGAGAAGTATTCACTCCTGGAGAACCACAGGTTTTGGTCAAAGCAGCCCATCTTGTAGCTCTCCAGTACCCTCTACTGTAGCTAACTGACATTACACATTAGACATGAGCGACAAAGGCAGATGCAGGATTCGAAACCAGAAAATTGTAGAATATAGCTGAAATGTCAATTAACGGCCTAAATTATGACATTAAAGTCATATGAGTTAACTTGCAGGTAGATTGCGGTACTGGTTTTAAATATATTTGATTTTACTTTTTTTTCCCCTTACATTTATTTATAGATTAAATTGAAGATTGAAAGAGAATAACTCTTACCTGATGTGGTAGGTTACTCAGTCTGTTGTATTTATTTTGCACCATGCCGGCTTTTAAACACACACTGAATGAAGGGCGGGGCTTGTCACATGGATGAAGAAAATCATTGGTTGGTCAATCAGAGGAGAAACCAAAAGCTACAATTAATGAGGTTTTCCCCTGGCAGTAGAATTCCCCTTTATGTTATCAGCACTTTATTGCATGTCCATCTTTGATGGAAGTCTCTCAATGTGTGTGTGTGTTTGTGTGTGTGTGTTTGTGTTTGTGTGTGTGTTTGTGTGTGTGTGTGCGTGTGTGTGTGTGTGCCATTAACCAGCTTTTCCATGAAGACCTGCAGTACTGGCCTTTAGGGTTTGTTAGGGAATTAATATTTTCAGTAGTCAAAAACTAAATATAATTATTTTAGAGACATATAGCATATTTGGCTTTTTGGTATGTGATTGTATCATTTAAGCGATAGCTTTAGAGCAGTTGTAGTTTCAGAGCAAGGCTATCTGCAATTATGTACTCCAGATATTACCTGATTTCATTCATGACTGAAATCAGCTGGTGTTGTGTGTGGATGGGGTCAGAATCCTGCAGACCAAAAGGTCCTGGAGTTGAGTGTCATAAATGACATTTTGACACTGATTTTATTTCATTAGTCAACATCTCTTTTCTAGGAGAAACTGAACCGATGATGACAAACTTACAGAATTTAACTAGTGAAGAATTAACGAAATTAACTGTTAACTATTGTCATCTTTCATTGTGTCTTTTATTTTACATTAATTAAAAAGAATAGCCCATTTAATATAAACCTAAAATTCGTACCGTACCATCCTCCCTGTCCTGATATAGCAGTGACCTTTTATCTGTCTGAAACTGCTCCAGCCATATTCTTTTGCCAACAACCTCTGAATTACAGTTTAAAGTCCTTCAGTAGACTCATCCAATTATTCCAGGTAGTCAAGTTATTTATAAGAAATCATATTGGTTATGATGCTGTCTTCTAAGTTTTAAGTTGCAACTCTTGGAGTAAACTGCCAGGTTATTAGATATTTCATCCACGCTAAAACTTGCATATACACATGCCGTACAATACCAACGTGTGCAGCTTGGCCACCTGAACCTCACAGACATTCTTAAAACATTTTCAGTTTGGCATATATGCCCCTGAGAAATCCATGCAAAAAAGGTTATTTTCTTTTTTAATAAAAAAGGGCAAACATTACAGTTCAGCTTTTAGCTCTTTTTGGAGGGCCACAAAATTCTTCTATAAGCTTCAAACTTTTTCATCTTCCCATTTTTGAAGAGTATGCAATTAGATTTCTGTAGCTATTATACCATGAAAAAGCCATTTCATTCAAGATTTTTTAAATAATTTTTGTCAGGTTACTGCTTGGAACTTGAACTTTTGATTCTATGATCCAATTTTCTGTGTTTCCACAATGAAAAACCCACAAATTATTAAGGATCTATAAGCATCCAAGTTCAGAACCTGTGTAAAAAAATACTTGCTGTACATTTCTTTCAAAACACACAGTACTTTCAGTTTCTTTTTATTTTCAAAAAACTGCATATTTGATCTAATCATATACAAACAAAATCATCTTGTTTCGGACATCTTCATAGTTTACTTCTACTTATTGTTTACTTCTTGTTACATTTTGTGATGTGTTACATTAGATAATGCAATGATTCTCTGTAGCTGTTTGTTGTTAAAGGTAATACAAACGTGAAAACATAACAACTTTTGCCAACAGCTCCGGTTTTTATAAAGTCTATTGGCAGAAAGCACATTGCCTCACCCACTCATTCCAGGCACCTAACTCATTTACAAGAAATCGCTTTACCTATTCTCCCATGATGCTTTTCTCTTCACCAGCAGTATTCAATGTTTACATGGCCTGGGTTTCAGCTGGAATCCAGGTGGACTCAGGTGACCAGGATAAGGTTGTAATAAGTGGAAACAAAAACCCAGCAGACACAATAGCCCAACCAAGAATGGGGGTTTCCCAGTACATGGTGTGGATACCTGGTAAAATAAATTAAAGCAGTTCTGTTAAATTAAATTACTTTAATTAAGACTAATTGGGCAGCAATGGGACAACCATGCAATTTTTTTAAATCAATTTTTATTTATCTTATGATAAATAGTCAATATGGCAGAACACAAACACATACTCTCTTTCTGCTTAAACCTTAATTGATAAAATAGATTGTATAGAGGTCTGGAACCACAGAGACAGAGGATCATGGGATGGGTGAAAAGGTGAAGCTAATATCAGTGTTCTTTGGGTGTGTGGTTTGAAACTTATAAAGTGCCAGACATATGGTTTTATGATGCTTTTAAACCACAACCAGTGGGTAGAGTGCAGCATTAACAAGAGTTGGATTTGTGACAGGTACTTTTCCATCACACAAGTAAAAAACCACGTACAAGCTGTTGCTTTTCTGAATGGTTCAATAAAACCAAAACAAATATTAGAGCAGTGTTGATATGCAGGTTGAGTTACCATGCAGGATTTATGGTTATAGGGTTACCATGGAAATATTGGTGTTCTATAGTGATGTATTGATTTCAAGTCCCAAGTCAGCATAAGTATTATGAGTAAGGGATTCTAACACATATCTGATAAATGCTTCCTGTTTTATTTTTGGTTTTGTGCACTTTCCCAAAGAAAAAAAAAGTGGGACAGGTGTGAGCTTACCTGGAGGAAGAGAGCTGAACAGGTGCTTTATGCTCAGGTGACCTGAGACTTCCTTGGTGCACTGAGAGCCTGATATCTATCCATATTTTGGAATTCATTGCAAAGTGGCCAAGCTCCTCTTCTTCTCTCCATAAAACTGTAGACCAGACCAACAATGGCGCATTGCTCAACAGGTCAGGATGAATTACTTTCAGGTGTGCAGAAAAACACCACCAGCTTGAGTTATGCATAGTATGTTTCCATGCTCTGTGCATGAAAAGATTTTACCTATGGATGACAGACTGACATCACAATCATTTGTAGTGCCACTGTAAGTTTTGAGTGATGAAATACACTGAATGAACATGACTATTACCCTGACTGCTGCCCCATTCAGGCTGACACCTTCAATATGCCAGAAGTCAACACACTTGTGCATATGTTTTACATATTTCTCTGTTCCTAATGTGCAAACTGCTCCAGATTGTTTATGAGAAACACAGATAGTGGTGGGCAGAGTAAGGGTGCTCTACAGTGAGACAGAAGCTAGCTCAATCTCTGCCTGAGCTGAGAGGAATGTAAAATTTGTATCTTTAAACTTGTACCATTTGAATATCATACCTGACACGCAACCTCTGTGTGACATTGAGAGCCGGGATCTAGCACTTGAATGAGCTGCTAGTTATACCTCTCTGTCTCCCTTGTGCTATTCAGTGTTTAAATGTATTTTTCATGATTTAGTGTGTGCATGCATGCCTTCATGTAAGGGTTTCTGGCTTTGTAGTTGTTGTCATCTCACTTATTTGAGCATTTTGTTTATACAGGAGAGGGAACATTTTTATTCACTCCATACGCACGCTTCTGCTTTTAACAAAAGGAACTCCCTTTCTAACATGCAGTGAATTGCTGCTCTCTGGTGGACATGGGGGCAAATGCATCTCAACTGGAGCTGGAATTCCTGAAATTCCACGGCGCGGAAAGAGCGGAGTGACAACATGAGGGAGACCATTTTAAAAAGGACACAAATCATTTATCTGGAAACGCTGAACAGTCTTTTTATGCAAGACAATGCATTGTATGAGTTTTCATGGAAAAGCATTTTTTGAAAAAGTATTTTCAAACACTTAATATCGTACGACAAAATTACACCACGGGTTGGTCAAATCCTTGATTCTGACAATTAGATTTCGAATTATCAATTTTGCTTGATACGACAATCTCATACCAGCATATGTTCAGATCACGAGTGCCTCTGGTTAGTCAGTTAATTCAAAACTGCAATATTAGCCTACATTGCCAACAGAAGTAATGTATATGGCTGTAGTTCAATGCTTGCCAACGTTAAAAGAAAATTTGGTCTACTTCCGGTTCCGTCGGTATTGTGATGTGGCGACCCCTCATTGGGTCCAACGTTATCACATGATTCTTCTGCGCTTCGTCACAGTTTTTAAACACGTCGCGCTAAACGAATGACTCGCATGGTTGACAAAACTGCATGAATGTACAAGTGTGTGGTTAAAAAGCATGACTGGTCGGCCAAAAACAAGGAGGAAGAAGCCACGGTAAGGACGCTTTTTGAAGTAATTGTCTTGATGCCGATGTTTGAATACTAGCTTCGCCAGTTAGCCTGCCTTCACGGATCTCGAAGTTGAGACTTGCAGCTCAAGGTGTTGGTTTCTCTTTGTAATCTTTTGTAGCTTCATTTAATGTTAGTTACCTCGTCTGCATTAATTCACTGGACTATAGACTAAAGACAGAGCGTATGGCAGAATAAATGCCATTATTTTTTTTACTACAGAGCTTTCTAGAAATGGAACAGGCTAATGAGATCACCTGCGAGGTGAAATAATGTTTAATTCAGATAGCGGTATCTGTGTGATAAACGTGCCAGTAGTCAATAAAACAATGCTCTGCAGTTTTTGGCGTACGAATCGGCTATACATCTGTGTAGCTAATCAGTTCTTTCTTAGTTTAAGCGAGTGGAGGGAGGATTTTCATTTGCTCAAGCCCTCCGTGTTAATTCCTCCGACGGAGTTAACCATAAACATCCCTTCCTGAAGGGATATGGCCCAGGATGCACTGCGATGCATGCTCGCTCGCCCACGTGTTTAACTTTATTTGAATATTATGCTCTTGCTACCAAAGAAGTAGCGAATTTTAAAACAAAGTTCAAAGACCTCCTAGGTCGATTAGTTATACAATCCATTCGATGAATTAATCAGCTTTACAAAAAATACAAAGACGTTTTGGCCATGGCGTTTTAACAATGTTTCACCTCTCACAAGATGGTGGAGGCATAGCGGTATCCATGCATTTTAAGAATATATTAAGAATGTAACAATTACACTACTCTTTGCTTCAGTCATCTACACAGTATGAGCACATGTTTTTTTAAATCACCATTTAACATACCAGTGTAATTGCCTGTAGGAATCGCGGCCGAATTTCTGGTTAATTATTCTGATATAGATTTTTAGTTTTTGCTAGTTTGGTTTCCGGCTTAGATAGTAGCATTATACCCATTAAACCCATTAAGGGACTTCACCTGAATTGCCTCAGTAAATATCCAGCGTTATGACTGGGTAGTTTGGAAGCAGTTGGTGGTTCAAGCCCCCTGTGTGACCATATTAGGGTAAGTGCAACTGTTGGGCCCTTGAGTTAAGCTAGTAGCCCTATGCACTAGCAGGCAATAAAAAAAGGTACTAGTAGGTTGCTTTGTAAGAGGTAAGAAATAAGAATTTAATTCACAAAATGTCAGATTATGTCCACTAGCTCAAGATGAAATAAAACATACTAATCAGTCATTCTTTTCTGTCTTTCCCTACCTATTTTCAGGGTGAACAGTGAAATGGAGGAAGCTGCCATTTTTTTCAATAAGGATGAGTTTAACTGTTCCATCTGTCTGGATCAGCTGACGGATCCGGTGACTATTCCCTGTGGACACAGTTACTGTATGGGCTGTATTAAGGGCCACTGGAATCAGAATGATCTTACTGGTGTCTACAGCTGTCCCCAGTGCAGACAGACCTTCACCCCAAGGCCTGTTCTGGGCAGAAACACCATGCTGGCTGAAGTGGTGGAGAAACTGAAGAAGACAGGACTCCAAGCTGCTCCTCCTGCTCACTGTTACGCTGGACCTGGAGACGTGGCGTGTGATGTCTGCACTGGGAGAAAGCTCAAAGCCGTCAAGTCCTGTCTGGTGTGTCTGGCCTCTTTCTGTGAAACTCACCTCCAGCCTCACTATCAATCTCCTGCCTTTAAGAAGCACAAACTGGTCCAAGCCACTGGAAACCTGCAGGAGAAGATCTGCTCTCATCATGACAAACTGCTGGAGATTTACTGTCGTACTGATCAGCAGTGTATCTGTTATCTGTGTACAATGGATGAACACAAAGGCCATGATACAGTCTCAGCTGCAGCAGAAAGGACTGAGGGACAGGTAAGGGCAGAGCCTAAATTTTCCTGATGTGAGTTTGAGACGAGCACATCTAGGATGGCTTCAGTTTTCACACTGATGTACACTTAGCGCTGGGATCAAACTGAGAAACTACTTTCCCCACATTTAACATCAAAACCAGATATTTTTTTTCCCCTTATTGTGATAAAGCAGTATTTGTTTAGATTACAATCATGTTTAACAAGTAAATGTAGACTCTCTGACACAGGCTCATATATATGCCAAGTATTCAAAGTAATGTGCCATTTTTTATACATTTGGAATATCAATGCCATCTTAAAATAACTCAATAATATATTTTTTCTGTTAATATTTACAGATGCAGGTGAGAGCAACACAGAGGAAATTCCAACAGAGGATCCAGGAGAGAGAGAAGGAGCTGCAGGATCTGAGACAGGCTGTGCAGTCACTCAAGGTGGGTACTGACCAGAGGAGAAGACAACAGCTGGCTGCTGGAAGAGCCATTTCAGGGCTCAGTCAGGGCTCTCCCCCAGTCAGCCAGTGAGGAGCCCAGTGTTGGGCCACTTTCCAGCCCTGTGGGGCTCAATCCCACTGAGCCACACTGTGGGGAACAGGCTGTCTGGGGTCCCAGTAAGAGCTGAGTGAATGGTCTAGTCAAAATGTACAGCCCTCCTCTCTCTGTGTCTTCCAACAGTGCTCGGCACAGACAACAATGAAGAACAGTGAGAGGATCTTTGCTGAGCTGATCTGCTTCATAAAGAGAAGGCGCTCTGAGGTGAAAGAGCTGATCAGAGATCAGGAGAAGGCTGCAGTGCGTGAGGCTGAAGGACTCCTGGAGCGACTGGAGCAGGAGATTGCTGAGCTGAGGAGGAGAGACGCTGAGCTGGAGCAGCTTTCACACACAGAGGATCACATCCATTTCCTCCAGGTAACATCACTGTGTCTCTGACAGTGTGCACTGTGTACATTGTACATACATGGTGAGGCGTGTTCCTCATTCACAAAGATCTGCTCCTGGCATCTCTACAGGAATGTGTATTGAGATTTTCGGTTCTCTCTCTGTCTGTCTGTAGAGCTGTCAGTCTCTCTGTGCCCCTCCTGGACCTGGAGACTTACCCAGCATCACTGTCAATCCACACCTCTCTTTTGAAGCTGTGAGGAAATCTGTCTCTGAACTGAAGGAGCAACTGGTGGACTTCTGTACAGAGGAATTAGATAAGATCTCTCTATCAGGTTATTACTGCTGAAATACTTTTTTTTTTTTTTTTTTTTTTTAAATTTCATCTCACACAGAGCCTTTCAAAATATGGGAATTTATTTCAGCCAGAGTCACATACTGCTGCAAGCTCGTTTTCCAAGTAACTGAAAATGCTTTTTGCATTTCAGGATGCATAACAGCAAATACTCAATAGAGGAGGGTGAAATTTGTTTAATAATTCGCCTAATAATTTGTTTACCTCACAGCAAATAATGTGATATAAAGAGATTGCAGGCTTTTTGTATGTATAAGCTCCGATATCTCTGCTATCTGCTCTCTGTCTGCTCGCCATGGCAACCAGGGAAATCTGCTACATTGTTGCAGTTTCAAACTTTCAGTTCCAACTGTCACTGCAGTTTAAAAGCAAACTGCCAAAACTACTGAGCCTCCAGGTCTCACAGTAATCGATCCTGGATGATTTCTGTGTTGACTCGCATGCCTTTCATTTGTTAAAGCTGCGTTATGTTTCCCCAGAGAATATTAAGAGCTGTTCTCAGTGCTCATATTTCTGCCGATTCTCTTTACAGTGGGACAAATCCACATCTTCGAGGAGAGGTGCACCAGAGAGGACGTCTTACAATGTGAGTCTGTGATGAACACTAAAGTAAATCACTTAGCCAGCATGTATGTTTGTTTCTATATTCATAACACTTGGGGCATGTCATTCATCCCCTCCTTCAGATCCATGTTGATTTAAACAGCACTTAACACACAGATATGTAGTCTATGTCCCACAGCTACACATGCTGTACAAAAGGTGGCTACAATCATGTATTTGGAAACATAAAGGTAATGGTAATAGAGAACTCTATTAAAATATGAAAAATGACAGAACACAAAGAGGAAAATACTGTGCCTAAATTGCTTTTGTAAGTATTCAGCTGTAGGAGAATTGAGGACAGTGTGGAAACGTATGCTGCCTGTGATAATCATGTCTAATGAATACATAAAATAAAAAAGCATTAACTTCCATGTCGGGGATGGGGGTGATGAGGTATTAAGGTATTATGTATTAAGTATGAAAATAATGTGATGATTATGATTACTGAGCTCTCTTCTCTCCTTCTCCTCCATCAGATTCCTGTCGGCTCACACTGAACCCCAACACAGCGCACAGACAGCTCGTTCTGTCCGAGGGGGACAGAGAGGTGACGTGTGTGGATGAGATCCAGCCATATCCTGATCACCCAGAGAGATTTGAATATTGTGAGCAAGTGCTGTGCAGAGAGGGTCTGTCTGGACGCTGTTACTGGGAGGCTGAGTGGAGTGGGGAGGGCGGGGTTCATATAACAGTGTCATGTAAAGACATCAGCAGGAAAGGAGAGGGTGATGACTCTGATCTGAAAAATGACACCAAGTCCTGGAGTTTGTTCTGCACTCCTTCCTACAGCGTTTCCTGGTACCAGAATAGGAGGCATATGGTCCCTCTCCCCTCCTCCTCCTCCAGAATAGGAGTGTACCTGGATCACGGGGCAGGAACTCTGTCCTTCTACAGCGTCTCTGACACAATGACCCTCCTGCACAGAGTCCAGACCACATTCACTCAGCCCCTCTATCCTGGGTTTGGGTTTAATTATCCTGGAGATTCTGTAAAATTTTGCGACCTGTGACTCTGGTGAGGGAAGATCAACTTGTGGCTAAGACACCTGACGTGGACTCAGAGGGTTGTTGGTTCAAGCCCCAGTGTAGCCACAATAAGATTGGTGCAGCTGTTGGGCCCCTGAGCAAGGCCCTTAATCCACATTGCTCCCAGGGTGGAATGGCCCCTGGTTACAGTCAAATCGACTGCAAGTCACTTTGGATAAAAGCATCTGCGAAGTAAAAAGGCATAATTTGTAAAATTGTGAGACTATCTTGAATATTATGGGTTATTGTAAGGCCTATCAAGACCATTTCAGGGCAGAATGGAAGAGTGAATTCATGTTTTGCTGTTGTTAAAACAATTATGAAAATTTAAATAAAAAATCTTCTCAACTGTATTTGTTTTTCATGTTGTTTTTGTTCCTCCTCTAAACATCATATAAGTTTTTTAGTTGTACTTTGCATGCATTTATTGAAATATATTTGAAATGGTAGCACTGTACATTTTGGGTTTTATTTGTTGCTTTCTATTATGTCTGTGGGTCTTAATTTTAGCCAGTTAGCCAGCCAGTGCTGGCCAGCCACTGTGTCTGGCTCCCTACGGGTTAAAAGGCAGAGTGGGCGGTTTATTTAGCTGCTGATTGGTTAAAATGCAGCGTGGGAGGTCTATGTTGGCCCTGTGAACGAGATACTGCAGGCAGTGGGTAGCCTTCCTGTGGTTTACAGCACAGTGTGGAGTGAACTTCCTGTTTAGAGTTATAATGGCAGATGTTCTAAACAGGAAATGTTGCGGAGTCACCCAGTGGGCTGATATTAAGGTGAAAGGTATCTGTTGTGAAACCCATTCCTTTATCATGACTGTTTCACACACAGTGGCCCCTCCCACACGAGAGTGTAAGCATTTATTTGTGAATGAAGAGCCCTGCCTCCCCAGCAGGGCATGGGGGTACTGATGTGTGCAGTGGGGCTGTGGAGCTCTCCGACTTCAGCCTGCAGCTCTGAGCTGCGTGCCTGCAGAAACGGAGACTCCAGCTCCCTCTGAGATGCACAGAGGAACCTGAAAGGAGGTGGAAAAAGGAGCACGGGGGAACACTGAGACTGCAACACACTACACTGGGCCCTGTATGGCTGCGTTCCAATACTCAAATTTGTCTCCTCCTTTCCTCCGTGCCCTGGAAACTGATTATGTGTCCTCCTTCCCTCCACTGTTCCAAAACAAAATCTTGCCTCCTCCTTTCCTCCTTTCCCGTTTCCTCCTTTCCTCCAAACGATGGAAACATCGATGTATCCTACCGCAGAAGTCTTTTCACATTTCTAAATGACATCACTGTGCTCAAGACCAGTCAGATTAAAGACCCTCCCTACTGAATATTTCACCATCGAAAACTTCTAAAACATGACAAAGGATTTACCAACACTTAAGTATAAGTGCCAGAACAGTAAACAGTAATCGGGTAATTTACATTAATGGGAAAACTTTTGTTTTGCTTTTTCAAACATATCCACATTGATGCGATATATTCACGTTTTTCAGATAGGAATGGTGATTTTACCAATGTAAAATTGAGTGAGTTTATGTTGTGGTAAGTTTATGTATTCCTTGTACAAATGCTTATGTTACATCATGAGCAGAATGTGAGAAACTGACATTTGTATTTTAATGCATGAAAAGGGCTGGCAGCGTCACAGAAGCGTGATTGGCTTTGGTATCCCCGGAGTCAGTCGAAATTATTACGTCATCAATATCCGGCGTCGACTTTGATGACGGCGAATTGAATTAGCTGTTCCAATTTTAGATTCATCTCCTCCTTTCCTCCACATATTTCCGGGGCAGAACAGGAGGAGACGAGAAAAGGTATTGAACGCAGCCAAAGTATTGGAACGCGGCCGATTTGTTGGAGGAATTCCAGCCTGGATAATTGTGATGTCATCACTGCCCCTTTTCCTGAACAAACAAGTGGCGCTCCTTGTGAAGCTTGACTCACGTCATCTCCAGGGCTACTGACAGCGAAGTATTTAAAGATCGAGGGTTATAAAACCAGAGCAATAGAACACGCTCGCATCTTGATTCCAAGATGCAACACTACTGCACACCTAGCGGCAGTGTTGCTGTGGTAAAAAAAAATGACTTTATGGATCTAGTGAACAAAAGTGTGCTGTAAAGGTTCTCAGGAAACATTTTGACCTGAAGCCTGCGTCATTCCTGGCTTACCTGAAGGGATTACTTCATGCCTACCGGATCCGTAGCTGCTTAAGTGTGTCTTGTAGCTAACTATCAATTATTTAATAGAAATATATGAATGCAAAATACAACTTTCTGTTCATGGATTGTTTTTACATCCTAAACTGACTGTTACGGTATAAAGTCGGTAGCAAAGTCATGTAATATAACTCAATGAATGATGAAAATGTACTTGTCACTTTATGATCTAAATAGAAGTGTGTAATGTAATTAATAGTGTCGATTATGTCCTAAAAGTCATTCTGTGTTGAATGTTTCGATTACATCATGAAATTGTTTGTATTGTTTTTTTTTTTTTTTTTATTTCTTTGTGACATTATGAGCAGATACAGGGTTATGGTTCAGTACAGAAACATGATGGTGTTTCCATGTGAGCAAGCAAATTGATGGTCTAGTAACCAGATCAGAATTCACAAATGAAGCGTTTTAGAGCAGCAGTGCTGATCAGAGTGTATCTCTCCCATTTACAGGGCTCATTCATTTTCATTCTCGTGTGACTGTTTGTGTGTGATTGTAGCTGCAGTGTGACTTGTATTTGTTCGTGATTATAACAGTGGTGAGAGAGAGAAAGAACGAGTGTATGCGTGCGTGAATGTGATTACAGCATATCTCACAGTGTGGAACAGCAGAGCTGACAGGATTCTGTATTTTATGTGCTGGTGAAAGTCTGCTCTCTCCCTACACTCCCTGCTCTGCTCAGCCTGGCCTCAGTCCAACACCACACCTCCTGCAGCTGGGGGCAGAACCAGGAAGTCCCTCCTACTCTTGCTCTCTCTCCCTTTCTCTCTCGCTTGCACAATTTCTTAAAACCGAAACTAAACTAACTCTGTCTCTGTCAGTGTGTGCAGTAAAATGGCAGAGGCCAGTATCTCAGTTTTACAAGATCAGTTCAGCTGTTCAATCTGTCTGGATCTACTCAAGGATCCGGTGGCTATTCCCTGTGGACACAGTTACTGTATGGGCTGTATTAAGGACTGCTGGGATCAGGATGATCATACTGGTGTCTACAGCTGTCCCCAGTGCAGACAGACCTTCACCCCAAGGCCTGTTCTGGGCAGAAACACCATGCTGGCTGAAATGGTGGAGAAACTGAAGAAGACAGGACTCCAAGCTGCTCCTCCTGCTCACTGTTACGCTGGACCTGGAGACGTGGCATGTGATGTCTGCACTGGGAGAAAGCTCAAAGCCGTCAAGTCCTGTCTGGTGTGTCTGGCCTCTTACTGTGAAACTCACCTCAAATGTCATGATGAACTCAACCCAGGAAAGAGACACAAACTGGTCCAAGCCACTGGAAACCTGCAGGAGAAGATCTGCTCTCATCATGACAAACTACTGGAGGTTTACTGTCGCACTGATCAGCAGTGTATCTGTTATCAGTGTACGATGGTTAAACACAAAGGCCATGATACAGTCTCAGCTGCAGCAGAAAGGACTGAGAAACAGGTAAGGACTGGAATTGTTTAAATATGACTTTTAAGAGTGCTTCCATGATAAATTATCGGTAGAGAGACTGTGTTAATTAGACATAAATAAGGTCAAAGGTTCACAGTGATAAAGCAGTAAGAGCAGGAAGTGAGAAGAAGCCAGCTCCCTGTGACTGCTCTTTTCAAACCCCTTATCCCCCTATTCAAAATGTACTCCCCTATAGAATGACATGAAGAGCTGGAAATGTTGTCATGGTATTTTGTGTTATGTGGAAGACAATTAATTTGATTCAAATAAAATCTGTCAGCAGAAACAGTTGGGAGAGACACCAAAGCAAGTCCAGCAGAAAATCCAGGAGAGAGAGAGGGAACTGCAGAAACTAAGACAGGCTGTGCAGTCACTCAAGGTGAGTACTGACCAGAGGAGAAGACAACAGCTGGCTGCTGGAAGAGCCATTTCAGGGCTCAGTCAGGGCTCTCCTCCAGTCAGCCAGTGAGGAGCCCAGTGTTGGGCCACTTTCCAGCCCTGTGGGGCTCAATCCCACTGAGCCACACTGTGGGGAACAGGCTGTCTGGGGTCCCAGTAAGAGCTGAGTGAAAGGCCTAGTTCAAATGTACAGCCCTCCTCTCTCTGTGTCTCCTAACAGCGCTCTGCACAGGCAGCAGTGGAGGACAGTGAGAGGATCTTTACTGAGCTGATCCGCTCCATTGAGAGAAGGCGCTCTGAGGTGAAAGAGCTGATCAGAGATCAGGAGAAGGCTGCAGTGAGTCGGGCTGAAGGACTCCTGGAGCGACTGGAGCAGGAGATTGCTGAGCTGAGGAGGAGAGACGCTGAGCTGGAGCAGCTTTCACACACAGAGGATCACATCCACTTCCTCCAGGTAACATCACTGGCTCTCTGACAATCTGCACTGTGTACGTTGTACATACATGGTGAGGCGTGTTCCTCATTCACAAAGATCTGCTCCTGGCATCTCTACAGGAATGTGTATTGAGACTGTTTGGCTCTCTGTCTGTCTGTAGAGCTGTCAGTCTGTCTGTGCCCCTCCTGGACCTGGAGTCTTACCCAGCATCACTGTCAATCCACACCTCTCTTTTGAAGCTGTGAGGAAATCTGTCTCTGAACTGAAGGAGCAACTGGTGGACGTCTGTACAATGGAATTATCGGGGAGCTCTCTATCAGGTTATTACTGCGGAAATACCTCTATTCAACTCGTATGTGTTAGTAGTGTCGTCAGAGTATAGGCCCTCTGTTTATCGTGAGTTTATAATACATTCAGCGACAGCCAGAGCTCCCTGCTGCTGTGGTTCTCAGTGCAGGGTAGTGTTAACTCAGTGTACAGTATGAGTGTAGTAAGAGTACACACACACACACACACACACACACACACACACACCCTGCTGCTGTGGTTCTCAGTGCAGGGTAGTGCTAACTCAGTGTACAGTATGAGTGTAGTCAGAGTACACACACACACACACACACACACACCACACCCTGCTGCTGTGGTTCTCAGTGCAGGGTAGTGCTAACTCAGTGTACAGTATGAGTGTAGTCAGAGTACACACACACACACACACACACACACACACACACACTCCCTGCTGCTGTGGTTCTCAGTGCAGGGTAGTGCTAACTCAGTGTACAGTATGAGTGTAGTAAGAGTACACACACACACACACACACCCTGCTGCTGTGGTTCTCAGTGCAGGGTAGTGCTAACTCAGTGTACAGTATGAGTGTAGTCAGAGTACACACACACACACACACACACACACACACACACACACACACACACACACACACACACACACACACACACACACACACACACACTCCCTGCTGCTGTGGTTCTCAGTGCAGGGTAGTGCTAACTCAGTGTACAGTATGAGTGTAGTAAGAGTACACACACACACACACACTCCCTGCTGCTGTGGTTCTCAGTGCAGGGTAGTGCTAACTCAGTGTACAGTATGAGTGTAGTCAGAGTACTGGCCCTCTGGGTTGTTTCTGAGTGCAGTGAGTTCATGTTGCTTCCTGGTCTGTTCATTGCTCAGCTCTGCAGGGTCCTGTATCTCTGCTACCTGCTCTCTGTCTGTTCACCATGGCAACCAAGAAAGTGGCCACTTACCACCCTGCTCTTGCAAAGACATGAAAATTTTAATATTATATATATCAAACATAATATTTGTAGTTCCTGTGTGAGTTTTTCCATTTTCATTTACATGCTTTTAATGTCTTAAAAGAAATTTTCAGAAATTTTAATTTAGACGGTAATTTCAGGTCTTCCTCTTTGATGTGTCTCTCCTGACAGTGAACGAAGTCCATATTACAGAGCCCAGGACCAGAGAGGACTTCTTACAATGTGAGTCTGAAATTAAAAATTATTTTAAAGAGAAAAGCAACTGGTGAGATGAGAGAGGATATGAAAAAAGCTATTCAAAGTAATTTCACATTATATATAATAGACTTATGTGAGAGATCTCACAGATCCCTGTTATTTTACCTGGATCCTAGTTAAACCTGGCATTTAATGTGTGAAATGTGGATAATACATCATAATGTATGTCCCACATCAACATATTGTGTACAGAAAGTTACAATAATAATGTAATGTAGTGGCAACAGCAATGGTTAGGGAACCTGGCTTTGTAACTCAGAGGTTGCAGGCATCAGTCCCAGGTAGGCCACCACGCCCCTGAATTGCCTCAGTAAGTATCCAGCTGTATAAATGTAGACTGTATCTTATAGCTGTGTCGTTTTCTCTGGAGACCAGAGTCTAATCGATATCTTATTGCCCTGTGAAAAAATGTCATACCCGTCAAAAATAAAGAAAAATATTTGATGCTGAGTATGAGCTATGCAATGATGTGTATGAAAAAATGTGATGATAATTGACCTCACCGCTATTAATCCTCTCTTCCATCAGATTCCTGTCAGCTCACACTGGACCCCAACACTGCGCAGATAGACCTCCGTCTGTCTGAGGGGAGGAGAGACGTGACACATGTCAGAGAGACCCAGTCATACCCTGATCACCCAGAGAGATTTAAGAGCAGTAACCAGGTGCTGTGCAGAGAGGGTCTGTCTGGACGCTGTTACTGGGAGGCTGAGTGGAGCGGGGAGGGTGGGGTGGAAATTGCAGTGTCATATAAAGAGATCAGCAGGAAAGGATGGGGTAATGACTGCTGCTTGGGGTCTAATGACAGGTCCTGGAGTTTGAGCTGCTCTCCTTCCATTTACTCTTTCTGGCATAATAATAATCGCACTGAAATCCCTGTGCCCTCCTCCTCCAGAATAGGAGTGTACCTGGATCACAGGGCAGGAACTCTGTCCTTCTACAGCATCTCTGACACAATGACCCTCCTGCACAGAGTCCAGGCCACATTCACTCAGCCCCTCTATGCTGGGTTTGGGGTTTATATTGCTGGGTCCTCTGTGAAACTGTGTGATCTGAGCTGAGGGAGAGAGATAAGATCAGCTGTAGCCAGAGAGAGAGTGCAGAGAGAAAGAGGAGAAGTAAATAAAATGTATGAGCTGAAACATAAGGGAGTGCTGAGGGGCTCAGTCAGTAAAGACCCTCAGTGTGAGCAGGGCTCTGTGTGTCACAGCTTTAGAGATTAATCACTCATTTATCAAACATATCAACCACTGCTTTAACTTTCAATATGCTTTCATTGCTTACATGACATTCTTGTTTTTATGTTGTCACAGCACAGAAAAATGGCTGTTGTCAGAAATTATATTAAATCAGTCAGATAATATACTCTCTAAAGACACTAGCACATGCTATTACCCATTAGCTCACACTCTCTAAACACACACTAGCACATGCTATTACCCATTAGCTCACACCCTCTAAACACACACTAGCACATGTTATTACCCATTAGCTCCTACATTCTCTAAACACACTAGCACATGCTATTACCCATTAGCTCACACTTTCTAAACACACTAGCTCATGCTATTACCCACTAGCTCACACCCTCTAAACACACTAGCACATGCTATTACCCATTAGCTCACACTCTCTAAACACACCAGCACATGCTATTACCCATTAGCTCACACTCTCTAAACACACTAGCACATGCTATTACCCATTAGCTCATACATTCTAAACACACCAGCACATGCTATTACCCATTAGCTCACACTCTCTAAACACACACTAGCACATGCTATTACACATGAGCTAATGCACTGTCTAAACACACAAGTGCATGCATGCACTAGTACATGCTATTACACACAGTATCAGAGGTTTTTAACTGAGTCTGTGCTATGAAGGTAACTTTTGTTACACACATCTGATACTTTGTCACTCAGGTTAAGACAATAATTATCACTATATTTGATTGACAGGATGGAATAAAATGTTGAGGTATATCATGATGGATAAATTCACAAAATCAAATGCTGGACTAATTAATTTGAATCACTTGCAGTTAATCTAATGATTAATTAAGCCAATGAAGATGATATTATTGAAAGACTATTCTTTTTATTCCTCCAAAATTGGAGCAAAAGGAACGTAAGATGGCAGGGAATGTACCTTTAAGGACAGAGGAAATGGAGATTTGTAGCATCTTCTGAAATGATCAATCTGTCAGCGGAAGGGTTTAATTTGAATTAATGTGAGGGTGGCTTAAATATGAAAGATTATTGTAACGTCTTTATTGACATTGATTTCAGAGAGTAATAGAAGAGTGGATATATGTAATGTAATGTTTAATCATTTATAATTTCAATAAAAATATCACATCATATCATATTTTGTTTTATTAAGCTGAATTTCATAAATATCGGACAGGTACTGCAAAGTAAGATATCTGATGTGATTCCCAGGCTTTCGTAATGACTGTTTGACACAGTGTTTCCCTGCAAGTGAGTTTATGTGTTTATTGGTGCATAAAGTGCCTTCTCCAACAGTGGATGGAGGTGCTACGGTGTGTTCACCTTTTAACTGTTAACCTAACTCAGGGGTCGGCAACCTTTACTATCAAAAGAGCCAGTTTTGGCCAAAAGCATATGTCTGCAGAAGCAAAACATATTTGAGCCTTGTAATGAAGATAACACAGCATACAAAGTCTAAATTAACATATCAACATGACTAATAGGTGTAAATGAGCATTCATTAAAATGTGACTACTCTGCAGTGGGCTATTTCTGATTATTTGGTACTTTAATTTTGCATTTCCATGACAATAATACCATGTTTTGTTGCATTTATGAAATCATAGAACTAAAATAAAGAAAACTGTGAACATCTTTTGTTATTTTTATTGGTGGATGCTATTACCAAAAAAACTGAACAATTGTGAAGGGGAGAAAACAACCACTGGCATGAATAAGCCTACTTTGAAATAGAGTAGCTATAAAGAGCAATGCAGGCCTACTTTGAGTCCTCCCTGTGTTTGTGCAAATGAATAAAATAAAGAGTAGCCTACTCTGATAATGAGTAAAACATATAGCAGCCTAATAGCTTTAAAAATAGTAAAAGGTCCAGTGTACCCTGTGCTAAAGGAGATGAAGCACTGAAGTGCCTTTCCTAAGTATTCAGAGAATTTGACCAGCTCTTATCATGGCTGCCACTTAGATACTTCCGGGTCATTTCACTCAGTTAGGAACCTTCCTAAGCAAAAAGGACGATTCGAATGCATGGTTTGGGAACCACTTCATACAGGAACACTTCATCTAACATGCAATGCTGCCCTCTGGTGGATGTGGGGGAAAATGCATCTGAACAGCAGATGGAATTCCACAGCACTGTGAACTACAGCACAGCAGTGAGGGAGACTGTGTGTGTTTTATGTGCTGGTCAAAGTCTGCTCTCTCTCTACACTCCCTACTCTGCTCAGTCTGGCCTCAGTCCAACACCACACCTCCTGCAGGTACAGGTAGAACTCGTAAGTCCCTCCCACTCTCTCTGATGCAATTTCAGAGAAACAAAACTTCCCTCTGTCTCTCTCAGTGTGTGCGGTAAAATGGCTCAAGCTGGAGTTCTACTGAATCAGGACCAGTTCAGCTGTTCAATCTGTCTGGATCTACTAAAAGATCCGGTGGCTATTCCCTGTGGACACAGTTATTGTATGGGCTGTATTAAGGGCTACTGGGATCAGGATGATCATACTGGTGTCTACAGCTGTCCCCAGTGCAGACAGACCTTCACCCCAAGGCCTGTTCTGGGCAGAAACACCATACTGGCTGAAGTGGTGGAGAAACTGAAGAAGACAGGACTCCGAGCTGCTCCTCCTGCTCACTGTTACGCTGGACCTGGAGACGTGGCGTGTGATGTCTGCGCTGGGAGAAAGCGCAAAGCCGTCAAGTCCTGTCTGGTGTGTCTGGCCTCTTACTGTGAAATTCACCTCCAGCCTCACTATCAATCTCCTGCTCTTAAGAAGCACAAACTGATCCAAGCCACTGGAAACCTGCAGGAGAAGATCTGCTCCCATCATGACAAACTGCTGGAGGTTTACTGTCGTACTGATCAGCAGTGTATCTGTTATCTGTGTACGATGGATAAACACAAAGGCCATGATACAGTCTCAGCTGCTGTAGAGAGGACTGAGAAACAGGTAAGACTTGAGCTCTTTACTGGCAGCTCTGATACTGGCTATTTTTTTCATTTGTCTACTTTAAAACTAAAAAATTATAATGTTTTGAATTGTTTAAAAACATATTGACTAATACTTATTTAAAGTTCATAAAAATAAGATATTTGTACTGTCATTTAATCCCTGAATTGAAATCAGTATGACTGAAACATCTAACTGTGTCTCACAGTTTTGAAGCTTTTAGACTGGTATACTTGTACAAACTGATCTGTATAATAACATGTAAATTAGAGCTTGCTTATTCTTTAATAACAAACAGGACATTGTAGTTAACATTCATGGATTCCCTGTACTTTTTAAAATTTGAATTTAATATTCTCAATCTGTCCATAGAGGCAGCTGGGAGAGACACAGAGGAAATTCCAGCAGAGAATCCAGGAGAGAGAGAAGGAGCTGCAGGATCTGAGACAGGCTGTGCAGTCATACAAGGTGGGTACTGACCAGAGGAGAAGACAACAGCTGGCTGCTGGAAGAGCCATTTCAGGGCTCAGTCAGGGCTCTCCTCCAGTCAGCCAGTGAGGAGCCCAGTGTTGGCCACTTTCCAGCCCTGTGGGGCTCAATCCCACTCAGCCACACTGTGGGGAACAGGCTGTCTGGGGTCCCAGTAAGAGCTGAGTGAAAGGCCTAGTTCAAATGTACAGCCCTCCTCTCTCTGTGTCTCCTAACAGCGCTCTGCACAGGCAGCAGTGGAGGACAGTGAGAGGATCTTTACTGAGCTGATCCGCTCCATTGAGAGAAGGCGCTCTGAGGTGAAAGAGCTGATCAGAGATCAGGAGAAGGCTGCAGTGAGTCGGGCTGAAGGACTCCTGGAGCGACTGGAGCAGGAGATTGCTGAGCTGAGGAGGAGAGACGCTGAGCTGGAGCAGCTTTCACACACAGAGGATCACATCCATTTCCTCCAGGTAACATCACTGGCTCTCTGACAATCTGCACTGTGTACATTGTACATACATGGTGAGGCGTGTTCCTCATTTACAAAGATCTGCTCCTGGCATCTCCACAGGAATGTGTTTTGAGACTGTTTGGCTGTCTGTCTGTCTGTAGAGCTGTCAGCCTGTCTGTGCCCCTCCTGGACCTGGAGACTTACCCAGCATCACTGTCAATCCACACTCTTTTGAGGCTGTGAGGAAATCTGTCTCTGAACTGAAGGAGCGACTGGAGGACGTCTGCAAGGGGGAATTAGTCAAGATCTCTCAATCAGGTTAATACTGATTATTTTAAGACCTTTTCTGATTTTTCATAATCACACATGCATATATTTTTTCTCTCCAAGATGTGTAATTTAAGAAAATCTGCATTCTGTCTCATATGTCTCAAGTTCAAATTTACATGTATGCTGCTGTCATGAATAGATATTCTCATGAACATGTAATCTGCATTCATATTTTATAAAAAATCCTCCATATTCAGTACGTTATGAGCGTACTATAACAGCAGTGACTGAATAGGAGAGGCTGAATGTGAATGAGAACTTCATGCAGACATACTGACCTGTGAAAATCAGTATGATCACCTGTGTGTCACTGAGATATCTGGACATTGGAAATGATCACATCTGATATCCAGATGAATCCAGGGATGTTGCATGCCTAAAAGCTCATTTAGTTAACCTTGTGCTGTGGAGTGTGTGAAGAGACGGCTCTCAGAGGTGTGATCTCAGCGCTCATCTCTGTATGTGTTTCATGCATTATGTGTTCAGTGCAGTGAGTTTATGTTGCTTCCTGGTCTGTTCATCGCTCAGCTCTGCAGGGTCCTGTATCTCTGCTACCTGCTCTCTGTCTGCTCGCCATGGCAACCAGGGAAATCTGCTACATTGTTGCAGTTTCAAACTTTCAGTTCCAACTGTCACTGCAGTTTAAAAGCAAACTGCCAAAAGTACTGAGCCTCCTACTGAGCTCTCTCAAATTTAATCCACATTTTGTTTCATCTTTTCACTTGTAGTTCCTGGATGATTTTCATTTAGGTTAACAAGTATGTAAATAGTTTAAACACCATTGCATTTCTCCAAGAAATATGATGATAAAGGTCATTTTATATGCTAAATTTTCTTTATATTCTCCTGACAGTGAACATCAATATTCTGGAGGCCAGGACCAGAGAGGACTTCTTACAATGTGAGTCTGACATTAAAACCAAATGAATACAGTCATGCAATTTGATTCCTGGGGAATTTAAAATATAAAAATGAGGACAGTGAGAAATGTATTTGACCTGAATTGCTTCAGTAAATATCCGGCTGTTTAAATGTATACTGTGTAAAATGTAAGACATATAAGATGCTCTGGATATGCCTGTATAGTTAAAGACTTGATGTAAAACTTGAAGAAAATTATGACACTGAAATGTCTGTAAAATACAAAAAGATAAAAAAACATTAAAAACTCCAAATTTATTAAATTTATTCAATTAATTATTTATTTGCGTCAAAAGTAAAAATAAGTAATGTAATGATTACTGAGCTCTCTTCTCTCCTTCTCCTCCATCAGATTCCTGTCGGCTCACACTGGATCCCAACACAGCGAATAGACGCCTCCGTCTGTCTGAGGGGAACAGAGAGGTGACACATGTGGAAGAGACCCAGCCATATCCTGATCACCCAGAGAGATTTGACAGCTTAGCCCAAGTGCTGTGCAGAGAGGGTCTGTCTGGACGCTGTTACTGGGAGGCTGAGTGGAGGGGGGGGTTTATATAGCAGTGTCATATAAAGAGATCAGCAGGAAAGGAAAGGGTGACTCTGCTCTGGGGGTAATGCCAAGTCCTGGAGTTTGTTCTGCTCTCCTTCCAGTTACTCTTTCTGGCACAATAATAAGAGCACTGAAATCCCTGTGCCCTCCTCCTCCAGAATAGGAGTGTACCTGGATCACAGGGCAGGAACTCTGTCCTTCTACAGCATCTCTGACACAATGACCCTCCTGCACAGAGTCCAGACCACATTCACTCAGCCCCTCTATGCTGGGTTTTGGGTTTATCTCTCTGGGTCCTCTGTAAAACTGTGTGATCTGAGCTGAGGGAGAGAGATAAGATCAGCTGTAGCCAGAGAGAGAGAAGACAGTGCAGAGAGAAAGAGGAAAAGTAAATAAAATGTATGAGCTGAAACATAAGGGAGTGCTGAGGGGCTCAGTCAGTAAAGACCCTCAGTGTGAGCAGGGCTCTGTGTCACAGCTTTAGAGATGAATCACTCAGCAGCAAATCAGTTACTGCTTTAATTTAACAATCCGCCACACAACTGGTGTACAGAGAGGGTACATTTCATCACATTGTGAGACTTTATTAGACATTGGACTGGGTAACTGCATAGTCATAAAGAGAGCGAGGACAGGAGTGTGTTATAAACATATATATGGAGTTTGTACTGCATGTTTGTAGTGAATTTACTTCATGGTGTGAAATAGAATCCAACGATAGAATAAGGTGGAAATGTTGACTGTTAAAATCAGGGGTTGAGGTGATGACTCGCAGAATCAGGGGTTGAGGTGCTGACTCACAGAATCAGGGGTAGAGGTGATGACTCACAGAATCAGGGGTAGAGGTGTTGACTCACAGAATCAGGGGTAGAGGTGCTGACTCACAGAATCAGGGGTAGAGGTGATGACTCACAGAATCAGGGGTAGAGGTGTTGACTCACAGAATCAGGGGTAGAGGTGATGACTCACAGAATCAGGGGTAGAGGTGATGACTCACAGAATTAGGGGTGGAGGTGATGACTCACAGAATCAGGGGTAGAGGTGCTGACTCACAGAATCAGGGGTAGAGGTGATGACTCACAGAATCAGGGGTAGAGGTGCTGACTCACAGAATCAGGGGTAGAGGTGATGACTCACAGAATCAGGGGTAGAGGTGCTGACTCACAGAATCAGGGGTAGAGGTGATGACTCACAGAATCAGGGGTAGAGGTGCTGACTCACAGAATCAGGGTAGAGGTGATGACTCACAGAATCAGGGGTAGAGGTGATGACTCACAGAATCAGGGGTAGAGGTGATGACTCACAGAATCAGGGGTAGAGGTGCTGACTCACAGAATCAGAGGTAGAGGTGATGACTCACAGAATCAGGGGTAGAGGTGCTGACTCACAGAATCAGGGGTAGAGGTGATGACTCACAGAATCAGGGGTAGAGGTGCTGATTTATATTACAGAATCAGGGTAGTGGTTTTTCTGCTTTCAGTCTCCACTCAGGGCCATTGACATTGTAAAACTCTTAGTTTATTGAAACAACCTGGAACTGTTTTTACACAGGCTATAAATTCAGAGTAAAATTTATTTGTCATTAAATAGCTATTAGATATCATCATTAGTTATTGCTGCATTAAACTGAAATTCTGGAAAGGATGTGCAAAAGGACAAAAGTGTGAATGTGTGTGTGTGTGTGTGTGAGAGAGTGTGTGTGTGTGAAAGAGAGAGAGAGTGTGTGAGAGAGAGAGTGTGTGTGTGTGTGAGTGGGGTTGCTGTTGCAAGAAACACACATCTGATATGTGCATAGAATCTAGGCAGTGCACCTGTAGTAGGAGTCACACTTCTGGTGTGTGTATAGAATCTGTGGTACCATGCCGTGAAGCCGTAGAGTCAAACATCTGGTGTGTGTATAGAATCTGTTGTACCATGTAGCGTATCTGTAGAATCAAACATCTGGTGTTTGTGTAGAATCTGTGGTAAACTGCAGTGTATCTATAGAGTCAAACATCTGGTGTGTGTATAGAATCTGTGGTACCAAGCAGTGTATCTATAGAGTCAAACATCTGGTGTGTGTATAGAATCTGTGGTACCATGCAGTGTATCTATAGAGTCAAACATCTGGTGTGTGTATAGAATCTGTGGTACCAAGCAGTGTATCTATAGAGTCAAACATCTGGTGTGTGTATAGAATCTGTGGTACCATGCAGTGTATCGGTAGAGTCAAACATCTGGTGTGTGTATAGAATCTGTGGTACCATGCAGTGTATTTACAGAGTCAAACATCTGGTGTGTGTACAGAATCTGTGGTATCATGCAGTGTATCTAATAGAGTCACACATCTGGTGTGTGTGTCTGTAGCAGGAGTCACCCAAAGTTCCCAAATGTTGGGAGTATGCTGTCAATAAAACACTGAATCACTGCTGTTTGCCCCAGGAAAAGTTCTTTGGTTCTTTGGCAAAGCTGAATCACATTTAGTTTATCTGACATTCAACAGTGACACTGTCATCCAGTCCGTTTCATTAACATAAACATGTGATACCAAGAATGTGGAAGGGTTTTATTTTATTCATGCAGTTTTTTTCTGAATTAGTTGTAACAATAATTTCTAAGAACTCGCTCATTTACTGAACCATCAAGAAAATGAAAATAGAGGAAAACAGAAAAATGGAAAAATACATAATTCTCTAAAACAAACCATGTACCAAATTCTACATAATAAATCCCTGAAACAAACTGATACATACAACAACTACAAGACACAGAAGCAGTTTCTCCTTATGGAAAGCACAAGAGATGGAAGCAGTTTTTCCTTAGGAAAAGTACAAAGACTGGAGCAGTTTCTCCACAGAAGAAATCCAGTGGATGAATATTCCAATTCCTCCATCTTCCACATAACTGAAACT
Source organism: Albula goreensis (assembly GCA_022829145.1). Classification (NCBI taxonomy): domain Eukaryota; kingdom Metazoa; phylum Chordata; class Actinopteri; order Albuliformes; family Albulidae; genus Albula; species Albula goreensis. The sequence goes on from CM040756.1 coordinate 2,438,831, forward strand.
GCAGTGAAAAAAGAAACTTTTATCAGAGAGAGAGCTGAATCACTCCACTCAATTATTCCACAAATATGTTTTTGGAGGTCTGTTTTTCATATACAAATACATGAGATTCACTCCTCTTTTGAACACTTTATACCCCTGTAACCACCTAAAACAAACACAGTGTTAGCTGTGCAATTCACAGGTTTGGAGACATGGTTAATGAACAGGAGTAGAAGGTACCACTGAGGCAAACGTCAGTACAGGAACTACAAAAAGCCCTTCAAAGAGCAGTAAAGGTCTGTTTCAGACTCACTCAGATTTGACACAGTATCTGTTTATGTAGGAGGTAAAGGTCAAATGGAAACAGGTAACTGCTCTTCCAGGGGAGCATTGGGAGGTGAGGGGGCGGGGTGGAGGGCAGTTACCTGTAGCATGATGCATGATGGGAAAGCCCTCTGGTCTCTTCAGCGGTAAAACAGAAGCATGGCGGATTCGGTCATCTCTCGGGAAGCACTCCATCCCACATGTGTGCCGTAGCCATCCCAGTCAAACCCGGTAAAATCCCCACACTGAATACCCCCGCCTTCAGGGAAATGGCCTCCACCGCCCACACAGTACTGAAACAAAACAGCAACACTGAGGCTGAACCACAGGTACAGAATGAGATGGAGATAGAAAAAGAGACTGCAGGTGAAAATCAAAACTGAAAAGACTGAAAAACAACTTAAGAATGGGAAGGCTAAAACTGTAGAACAAGTTCAAACAAAGGTCGCTCTGAAAAAGGTTGATGCTGGGAAATTATAGCTGAAAACTGAAAAACTTTAGTGGCTGAAGAGTGAAAAGCTGAGCTGAAGCTGAAATCTGAGAGATGTGACAGGGGATGAAATAGAGGATTAAACATAAAATGACAGAGGCTGAAGCTGGAAAAAAGGTTAAGTCCAGAAGCAGGTGAAGCTGAAAGGAAAGAGTTAGAAGCTGAAAAAGAAGACAGTGAATAGCTGAAGCTAAGAGGTTGGATCAAGAATGAAACAGAAACAGAGCTGAAACAAGATGAGGGCAAAGGGTTTAAAAAAGAGGATGACGTTAAAGATAAAAACACTACAAAAAAGCTGCAGTTAAAAGACTGACTGAAAAGATCTCAGCAGGCAGCTGAAGCTCTTAAACGTCTCAGCACAGCTGAAGTCTTACGTGTTCCGTGTTGGCATCCAGTGGGTCTGACCCCAGAGCAGATGGCCATAGCTGCCTGTTCAGTGTTGAAAACTCTGAAAGTGATGAAACCAGGTACAAACTCCCCTGTAACATAAGCATGTATGAACTCAGAGTCACAATTAGGCCCTTTGACATGCAAGCAGCTGTGCAGTCACCAGTCCAAACACCAGCACTACGATGAAAGAGTCTACTCTGTTTGTCTGGGTGCCACCCTGTCTCTCTCCGTGCCTGTTTGTGTTCACACCAAACATAAAGTAACATCAGCGTCACAGAGCTGGAAGCTGCGCACTTACCCCGTGAGTTTGGCCCGTACAGAAGTTTGGTAGATTCCTCATTTCCATAGTCATATACGATGGGGACAGCTGGGCCTCTGTTAGTGTTGCAAACGCCCGCTTTGTATCTCACAGGATAGCGCTGAAACAGAGTGAAAGACACGCAGTCTGAGTTTCTGCTCTTTACTCTAATAATCGTGAACGGCACTGTCAGAGTACCAGATGAGCTGAAGCACTTCATAGCTTTGCTGGTGACTGGAAGGTGCGGTACCTTGAAGAGGTGGTAGAGGTTTCCTCCCTGCAGAGTGAGGAAGCGGGAGTTGGTGTGGTAGCGCAGGATTGAGCCGATGGTCCAGTGTTCTATTGGGGCATTGTTCTGCACGTGCCACACAGACACGTCCTGCGCTATGATGTCATAATACCCAGGGTTCTAGAACACAGCCCAGAGAACAGCAGCAATATGGCCGTGAGCACAGACAGAGTTCAGCTGCAGGAGAGGACAGTACTGTAGTCAGTACTGCAGGGGTGGTCTGTACTGTAGTCAGTAGTGTGGGAGCGCTCAGTATTGTGAGAGTTGTCAGTACTGTGTTCAGTACTGTGGATGTGGTCAGTACTGCAACAGTGGTCAGTAGTGTGAGAGTAGTCAGTACTGTAGGCGTGGTCAGTATTGTGAGAGTAGTCAGTACTGTGGTCAGCACTGTGGGTGTGGTCAGTACTGCAACAGTGGTCAGTAGTGTGATAGTGGTCAGTTCTGTGGTCAGTACCTTATAGTCGTCGGAGGTGGCAGCCTCAGCGGATCCGAAGGTGGCTAAGTTGCTCCAGGATCCGTCCCCCTCGGGCAGGTTGGGGTTGTTGCCCTGCTGGCTGGACCAGCGGTCACCCACTGTGCACTTCCCATACATGTTATTCTCATGGACACTGGCCACCAGAGTCCAGCCCCCACCCGCTGTGGTCATGTCACAGAATGTCTGGTACCGAACCCCAATTCCCGTTGTCAGGTAATACAGCCCATCTGAAACATTCAATATGAGAAAAATACACTCTGTACAGAATGTACAACTCAAACAACACTTATTGGCGTGTTTCTAATTGAAAGTCCCTTACCATCATAAACTCCATATTTATCTCTGATTTCCTTGCAGCTCCGGGCGACATATTGTTTCCTCTCCAGCAGTTTCTCTGCTGTACGGCTGATGATGGTGGCATTCCGTCCCAGGGCTCCAGCCTCCTGAATACCGTTTGAAGCTCCCACTACAGGACAGGAGGGAAACTGCATTTTTAACATTTAAATTGATAAACACATTTTAATTAAGATTACCTCAGAGGACTGTGCTAAATTACACAAGCTCCATACAACACAGAGTAAACCGCTGTCCTGTACAGAATCTTTATGCCCATAGAAACTGGGAGTCATATTTAAGACAGCCGGAGGCACTGAGAGATTTGCATGAACTCACCAGATTTAGAATCACAGTGGAGTGGCTCCAGTAACAGGGTCATCATGAGAATGGCCCAGTGCAACATGTCTGAAACAAGAACAAAAGGTAAGTCACAGTTACTGAATAATTTGTGTATCTTTCGGTTTGAATGCACACAGTTCCCTTTGCCACCTCTTTTGTAACCCGTAGGACATTAGGACCCAGCGTATAGCCTGGTGTGGTGTAGCGTACCTGTAAGTGAACCCACCTCTGTGCTACAATAGACAGGTGAATCTTGCAAGATCGTAATAAGTATCATTTGGTCAGAGCTAGGGTATCTGTCGCAAGGTCGGTGGAAGTTTATTGTAATTTCAGTAGAAACACTCTCAGACCATAGGAGGAATAGAGTGATTTATTAAATGGTTAGGCATAGAAATTGAACACTGGTTTTGGGCTTGGAGTCCTAAGGGGGAGAGGAGTGAGGATGTTCTCGTAGGAGAAGAGGACCCCCAAAGACTGCCAGCCGGAAGTTCTAAGAATACGGAAATGATGGGACTGCAAAGAGAAACGTTAGTGGACCAGAGCGACGTGAGCGGAGTTAATGGTTGGGAGCTAATGTGTGGGAGATAGGAGGCAGAAAGGGGAGCAGTGGTAGCAGAGCTGAAGAAGCTAGGGCTGATTGCAGGGCTTTGATGTGCAGAATTAACTTAGAGTCGTTTCATTATCGAAGTTATGTAGTTCAGGTATATCCTGCTATCATTCTACCCTGTGATCCTGAGAAGGTGAGCGCTATCATGCATTATTAAGGTTATTATCTATGCTTGCAACATGAACCGCAATTAGTTTCGTAAATGCAAACTTCTTCCTTCTTGTCGTGACTTCTCCATACGCGATTATTCCTTGAATTCCATATTAGGACGGGAACCTCGATTGGGCTTCTTTACCTCGGTGCTCTGGGGAGAAGAGCGCTGCGCTAAAAGTAATGCTGGTTGCTTTTATGTACACCTGCAATGGGAACCTGTGGATGAATTTTCTATGAGTTATTTTGCATGTTTGATGTTGGTTTGTTATTCACTGTGCCGTAATTTCATGAATTGTTTCTCACTTTTATTTGTGCATTTGTAGCATGGCAGCGACACGTATGTAGCCGAGCCGTAAGCGTCAACATTTGCACAGCCGGTTACCGTTGCAAATTATATGCAATTAATTATGTGCAATTATAACTGAAAGGGCATTTATAGACGTTTGTAAATTGATATAAAACTAACAGTTCCTTGTCTTTCAGGTTTTGCTGAATTGCTACTTTAAAAATGAACACACTTGTGTTGATGTTGTATGCCTCAGCTTTGGCATGTCTTTCCCCCATCTATGTAAGTAGACTTGCTGCACAGGGAACCCTATCACTACTTTCCCACCCTTTACCATTGGCAGAGGCGTAGTTGACTGCCAAAAGACTTTTCCTACTGTCATATGCGCTAGTGGCTGTAGTAAGTTGTTTTCATGCAGTAACAGTTTTGCATGTGATTTTGCAAAAGAAAATGGTTAAAAAAAGCATTAAAGCAGCAGAGGACCAGAGTGTAAATTGTCTTGAATTTGTTCTCACTGTTTTGCATTGGTGACAATGAAGGTAATAAGTTTTACATCTCGCTCATATTTTAAAACTAAAATATTAACATTATGATAATGAACAATACCCAGGACTTAAAGCTTTAGTTGGATTGATATAAGATTTATGAGATATAAGATTTATGAGGAGCGTAATTTCAGTAACGAGTCTACTGATGAAAAACAGGCTTACCTGTGCTTTACCTGTGTCTGCCTGCTGGTGTGTGGATCAGTGCAGGTGTGTAACCTGTTCAGCTCTGATGCAGCAGTGTCTCTGTGTGTCTCAGCGATACTCTAAGAGCTGCATTAAGTCCACCTGCTTTTATACACACCTGTAACTTCCTGCCGCGTCTTACATGGTGGGAGAGGCATTATGGCAACACCCAAAAAGTCCAAAGTATCTGACAATTTGACCCACCTTTTTTTCTGAAAAAAGATAATAATTTTTGGCATGTTTTATTTAACTATTTATCATATTATCCAGTATATGCATTTCAAACCAAAATTATCACTACATTTTATATTGCATGAGACTGTAGAACAGGGCAACTGCCCACTTCAAATATCCCAGGCATATGTGTGTAAATCCTTTAAAATGTAAACGCACAGGCCGTGCTCTCAAAGCATGTGCCTTCAAACTGGCAGATGTCTTCACAGACATCCTTAACCTTTCCCATCACGTCCTGGTATGGTACCTGCGCTGCCCTCGATCGCGAAGCGCTGCAGAAGGTGGTCACTTCAGCACAACGCATCACTGAGCTGCCAGCCATCCAGGGCCTCCACAGCCAGCGCCTCTCCCCCAGCCATCCAGGGCCTCCACAGCCAGCGCTGCAGGAGGAAGGCACAGCGGATCCTCTCGGACCCCAGCCATCCAGGGCCTCCACAGCCAGCGCTGCAGGAGGAAGGCACAGCGGATCCTCTCGGACCCCAGCCATCCAGGGCCTCCACAGCCAGCGCTGCAGGAGGAAGGCACAGCGGATCCTCTCGGACCCCAGCCGATCCTCTCGGATCCCAGCCACAGAATTTTTACACTCCCGCTGTCTGGCAGGCGGTACAGAAGCATTCCGACCCGAACCAGCAAGTTCAGGGAAAGTTTTTACCCACAAGCCATCAGACTGCAAAACTGTTTACAGGAACACAATGGCACACACACCCAATGATTGGACCCTGTGTAATGTTACTTATTTTTTTCATTTATGTCTTCCTTATCTTTTTATATCTTATCTGTACCTCAGATTTTTATTGTACTCAGATTTTTTTTAATTGCTTCACATTTTTTATTACTCCAGATTTTTATAATTATTACTTCAGAATTTTATAACTGTTAAATTTTGTTTTTATTTTATTGTGTCTTTTTTACTTCTCTGCAACTTTTACTCCTATGTTTTCCAGTACATGACAATACATTTGGAACTTGTAATGGAAATACAGTATTGGGACAGTATTCTGAGTCAGTTGGTTACCTCTAGTTCCTCCATCAGTGACCTCAATCACTGGAATGCACTTTGAAAATTACTCTGAAAATCAGGGTAACATGGATGATTGCACTGAAACTGCGCAGGTGGTACAGTATAACCTCAGAGTTAAAAGATGCCCAAGTGCATTATGGGTCTGTGGCGAAGGCACCTGATTGGCTACCAGCAAGGCCGGTAGTTCAAGCTCCAGTGCAGGCAGATCAGTGCAGCTGTTGGGCCCTTGAGCAGGACCCTCAACCCCACATTGTCACTCTGTGTTTTGAATGTTATTTTAAAAAATGAAACATCAATGGAGTCAATAGGTCTGGGAAAAATATGTTTGTAAAGAAGTGTTCTCTTTTACATTGAAATAAAACTCTGTATATGTGTGTGTGGGGCTGGTAAAGTGTTGGTCAGAAAAACATTCATGGAAGTTTTTATTTTTATTCTGTCCTTCCGTGTTTACCCATTATTGTCATGTGCTTGTGTTTACGTTGTTCCACCCTTTGTTTCCCTGCCTGATTGTTTCATTGATTTATTGCTTGTTACCTGATTACCTGTTCTGTCTCACCTGATGTTTTGCTCACCTGTTTCCTGTTCTCCCACGTGTTTCTGTGTCCGTAGCCAGTTTGTCTCAGTGTTTCTACCTGTTTCGCAACCGGCCTGCTTTCTCTGCCTGCCAGTTTTCAATATGACTTTTCTTGTTTGGGTTTGACCTTGTTTTCTGGATTTGTGAATTAGTCGGTTTTGCCATGTCCCTCTGGTTTTTGACTTTTGCTTGCCTGTTTTTCATTTTCGTTCTTGGACTCTGATTTTGTGCCTTTGTTATGTCGTCCTGGTTTTAACTTTTGCCTGTACACTGATTACAATGTTTGGATTTGGATCTTGGCTTGGCTAAAAATAAACTTTCATTTTTTCTCTGTCTGTGCTTGAGTCTCTGTCTGATTCCAGACTCATTAGTTTATGAGTATTGTAACATAAACCTTTATTTGCAGTAGAGTGGATGGTGGCAGTGAAATTAATCTTCTGTTTTACAAAAAATATCTTTTTATTTTGGATTTCCTCCAGTAGCTAACTGGAAATAAATCAAAATACAGATGGTATCACATACGGGCACTGGGCCTGTTCTCTCCATTAATGTATTTTAATTTGTGCTCAGGTTTAGTTTTAAGCAAAGATAATCTCTTCAAAATAAAGCAAAAATAGAAAGTAAGCAAAAATAGCAAAAGCACTCAAAAGATACAGAGGACATAACCTCCATGTCCCCAATGATGGTTATTACCATACTGGTCTGAAACCAGGACAGATAGATCAGTTTCAGGTTGAGATCCAGGGAGCAAAGATGGAAATAAGGCTACGTTTGGCACTGAGATCAGGAAATATTCTTTCAGAGGTTTAAACTCTTGGAACAGCTTGCAGTAGAAGCACAGACCCTTTGGACAATGACAGGTCATTAATGAGGAAGTGCACGTTTATATTTCATTTGGCCTGGAATGGGTTCATACCAAGAGTCCATCAGTCGTTTTAATGTGCCGACCAGTAAACAAGAAAGTGAAAAAGTGACAGCATATTGTAAATATGTATGTAGTCAAACAGTGATAAGCGTTTGGTTGATTTCTCATTCATATGCTGAAAATGCGTACAGAATAACCATGGTGACACCACACTTTAGCCAAACAATCCAGAGGAGATATTGTAACCCAGTTTCCATCAGATCTGCATTTTTAGGCTTTCATGGGACGTAAGCAATTCCATCTACGTGCAGTAAACTTCATTAATGTTGTTTCTCCCAAAATCCAAACAAGTTGTTTACAATTTGCTTAACATATGAGAGCCATTGCCCCATCACTCCTGTTTATTTATTTTACATATTTAGCAGATGCTGTTTTTCCAAGCAATTTACCTAAGTCCATCTCAAGTAATAAAATATTCATTTAAATTTATTTTCTTTAATATTTATTTAAAGTTTTTATTTAAAGTAATTCAACTTAGGTGCCATGTGCAGAAGCACAATGATACACTATGACTGTGAACTGAACCTATTAATAAATAAATACATAAATAGTCTATTTTTTCATGATGAGAGCTGCAGCCTATAGCCTAGTGGTTAAGGTACATGACTAGGACCCCTGAGGTTGGCAGTTCAAGTCCCAGTCCAGCCACAGCAAGAACACCATTGCTGTTGGGCCCTTGAGCAAGGCCCTTAACCCCACATTGCTCCCAGGGGGATTGGCCCTTGGTTAGTCTAATCAACTGTAAGTCGCTTTGGATAAAAGCATCAGCTAAATGAAAGTAATGTAAAAAAGCAACCCTTACAGTAAATAGACCCTTAGGCTGTATAACCCTAATGACAGCTGCATTCTAAAAACTCTGTAAATAATTCTACAGCAAATTGCTGACCAGGCAAGATAGCGGTAATAAACCCTGATAGTAAATAATTCCGAGAAACAGGTAATTAATTAAACTATTTCCTGAACCTAGCTCACAGATAGGCATGTTTTTCTTTACAGTGAAATAGCAACTATTGTTTTACTTTAGGTATAAAATATGCAAAACACAAAAGATTAAATGATATATGTCTGGAATTCACACTTCCACAATGCCATTGGGTGTGTATAAATCATGATAAAGAAACCACACTTCAACAGTACACAAACAGAAGTTTTTCAACAGCATTTATTAAAATGTATCGTCCACCTCACAGCCGCTAATCTACCTATAAATTGTGGTACTTTTTTTCAGTAACAAAAACATACAGAAATAGAGCTTCTATAATCACAAAACATGCAGACATAACACTGCGGAGCCATCGGATACTGGTGCAAGTATGTGTAAAATTGGCAAATACTCATGGAAAAACCGCTATCAAGGGCATGCAACTTACAGTATGTACAGCGGTGAAGTCTGAATCAGAAATGTATATTTATTGCAGGGCTTGACTGGTGTGCACCAGAGCGTTAGGATGAAGGCCGTCTGTCCAGGTGTGTGATTTATTATACATTCATTTGGTTTTTGAAAATTGTTAACACTTTAGAAAATTGCATATTTACACAGGCTTCTAACAGAATCATTATAATCATTACTGTTGTAATTGCTATGACAGAGGGAAATATAATCTTCTAAGCGGTTCTATCTAACAGCTGTATCTATGCCGCTGGAACCAACCCATCAATGAAATTGCTGGTTGACCACCTCCAGCAATTAAACCACATTTGTACAGGGTTTAGATGAGGCTACAGGAACAAACCAGAATCATGTCCATATATCAAAATAATCACTTAGAGCCTTAACCTCAACTATACAAAAAAGGGCTTCAAGGGGGCCCTTTATTTGGTTTTATACATAGAACCCTGAATGGTTCTATACTGTAGATCCGTTTACCATTCTACTGTGCCAGACGGCTCATTAAGGGTTCTATGGTGCTGAAAGAGGTTCCACTAGGGTTACACGTAAAGCATACCCTTTTGGTGAAATTGTGAACCTTTTAGAAATGATGACGCCACCAGTTTCAGTACATTGAGCCTTGTGAGTGTATGTTAAACCTGCTGTGTCGGGGATGTGCCTCAGTGATGACCTGCGGGAGCCAGAATCTTCGCAGAATCATTTTCAGGTGGTTCCTGAACTTCACCCCGACAAAGACGTAGAACACGGGATTTAGGCAGCAGTGGGAGAAGGCGATCAGACGACAGACGTAAAAACCATAATCCAGCCCGATGCTGACATCGCAGTCTGTAAAAGGGTGCACTGAGAAGTCGGTCAGTGACCTGAGAAATATCAAAACGTTGTATGGGGCCCAGCCCACGAAAAACACCACCACGATGGTGAAGATGAGCTTGACCGTCCGGAACTTCGAGTGCGACCTTGACTTAAGAATTGTCGCCAGAATGTTAACGTAACAGAAAGTGATCACCGAGAACGCCAGCAAGAAAAACACATTCTGTTGGAAAGTGGTGACTTTCCTCCAGGTCGAGTCCTTGATTTCGCAGTATTCCAGCTCGGCGTATTGATCAGACTCAACTTCGCTGAAGTACAGGACGGGCACTGCCGCTAAGAAACTGGTGACCCAGATAACGATGGACGCAACGATGCCGTAGCAACACCTGTTGGAGCCGAAGTCAGAGAGCGGATAGACGACGGCCAGGTAGCGGTGGATGGTCATCATCGTCAGGAAAACGATGCTGCTGTAGAAGCCAGTGTAGAAAACAAAGTTGACTGCTTTGCAGAGGGGTTCCCCAAGAGTCCAGCCCCACAGGTGGTAATGGGCCCAGAATGGCAGCCCGAAGGTGAAAACCAGGTCAGACAGGGCCAGGTTCAGTATGAAAGTGTTTGTGAGCGACCGCAGGTTCTCGTACAACAGTAAGATTGCCAGGACCAGGGTGTTGCCAACGATGCTGAGTGCGATTACCACCGAAAAAAATGCCGGGGTCGTGATGGATCCGAACCTCACAACGTTGATTTTGTTGCACATCTCATCAGGGCAGTTGTCGGTGCAGTTATCATAATCAGTTCCGGAATAATCATAATCAGGGTTTTCTTCTGTCATTTCTTCAGTGTTTCTGTACAAATGGCACAGATTCACCACAATGAATAAGGAAACTACGATGAAACATTAAATATAGGCTACAGCGTAATAATCCTATCTAAAGCTGCATGGCCACATACCTGTAAAGGGGAAAAACAATTGATTAGCCAGCCATCCCTCATTTGCCTGGTTTCCCTCAGGTTGGAAAAAAAAGGATTTTAAAAGAGAGCTGCTATGACAAGACACTGAAATACACATGTGAGCTAAACACCATGGGTCTAATTTCCTGGACATAGAATAAGCCTAGTCCTACAGTAAAAACTTGGATTTAGCTCTCAACAAGATTTAACTTTCAGTGAATTTATCTGTTGGAAGTTTTAGTTTTAGTTGTAGTCTAGGACAAGGCTTCGTCCATGTCTGGGCAAGAAGCCCCTTAAAAGTAAATAAAAGATAGCGGCCTGACAGTTACTGATTCTCTCTCAGTATCTGATAGCGTGCGGGCCACATCACAGGGACAGATGGACCCGATCAAAAATGAAGATCTGTTTTTTCCTACCTTTGTGACCCGTGCCGTCTGCCTGTTTCAGTCATTTGCACATGCATGCAAAGGAAAATGTGTTTTTCAAACAGATAAAAAGGGGCAGGGTATCTTTACATCATCACGACTCCATCGAAAGAGGAATGAGGTCAAACTTAAAGAGGAAAGGAGAACCAGGTACGTGGGTGAACAATGGAACATAAACCCGTTCCTACCTATCGTAAACAAGAATACCGCTACCCATGACACCCAGTCAATTGGAAGTATCCTGGGTATATGTGTTAGGTTACCTTTTATTATTTCACTAATGATTTCCTGTAACTTTTTATTTAAGACAAAATGCATTCACAGGAATTTAGGTATTCATTTTTGGTCCTTTTCAGCACAGGTAGGTAGCATAAAGAAATTAGTCACATGCATTGAATAGGGCCACCATGTGACCAGCCTGTCCTGAATGGGTCAAGCTCTGGAACCATGAGAAAGCCAGTCAGCCGAACACTGCTACACGGAAGAGGAGAACACTGTCCCGGGCCTTGGTCCATAATAACCCCTCAAAGCCTTTTTTAAAAGATGCGGTGACTGAAAAAGCCATGGAATTTGGACAGTGTATGTCAGGGGTTCCAAAAGTGGGGGCCGGGACCCCCAAGGGGGTTGTGAGACGTGGGTGGGGGGTCGCGAGACGATTTCCAGAATCAGAAATCTGATCGAAGTATATTGTCCACCCATCTCATTAAGTAAGTTTAACGGCACTTTTATTACTATAAAAAAGTAATGCATTTACGGTTGTTAGGCTATTGTGTTCTTTTGTGTTACCAAAGCGTTGTGCCCTGTATGAATAGGCCTATTAGAGCGTGTGTGCGCAAACGTTTGTATGCTTCAACCACAACAACATTTCATAAACACATTACAAAAGGACATACATTTTTCAGATGCATGACCTTAAGACTTGACATATCACATGCACAAGTGCAGCAGTAAATATAATCATTGCATCCACAAAACAAACGTTCAGCTTCCATTCAAGCATAGAGAAAGCAGCGTCCCCTCCATATAGAGCAGCTACTAAAAATAGCGGTGACTGAACAGTACCTCGCTAACTGCTCGGCCCTTTTCTTTGTCAGTCCCACCATTTGTAAACCTCTAAGTACTAGTCTATGAACATGACCTAGACTACCAAATATAAAAACTTATGAATGGCGATTATACCCCAACTGTGCAATTGCCTGAACCAGTGGCTGATATTTCTGATTTTTTGTTTAAAAGGCCTCTTCCAGACGATGCACCCTCAAAGGTGCACCCTACTTCAGGCCAAATTGTTCACACACACACACACACTCACACACACACACACACACACACACACACACACACACACACACACACACACACACACACACACACACACACACACACACACACACACACACACACAAACACACACACACACACACACACACACACACACACACACACACACACACACACACACACACACACACACACACACACACACACACACACACACACACTCACACACACACACACACACACGCACACACACACTAACCAGCACGTCTTTGGATCATGAGGGGTAAACCCATACCCATCAGAGGCAGAGTAAACATGCTCCACACAGAAAGAGCCCAGCCTTGCTGCAAATGGAACCTGACTGATGTACAGCCATGTGTATGAAGGCATCCATTTCTGCCAGCTGAACCCGGGGCCATGAACTTTAACCTTAGTGAGGTCACAGTGCCACCACATCTGCCCACTCCGCTGCCCTATCCCACCCTACCCACGGCCTTGCGAAATGTCCAGCACACCAGTAAAGAGCCACCTCAACCCTTCACCGTTGCTGCACTGTCCTGTTGCCAGTTTTGTTCGGGTACAAACACAACCCAGGACGAAAACAGAGCTATGTACTATGGCAGATCTAAGGGTACTATTAAATCTACGAGAAGCTGAGGTACAATGTGTCACATGGCAGACAATAGACAAATAAGAGAAAAAACAGGTACAACATTAATGTACAGTACATATATATGATTATTTTTATATGTTTTTGTGTACATGTAAAAAACATGCTCTGATACATCTCCTCATATACTGTATCTGTGCACCACATGTCAGGACATAAGGCTGCAGTTCCACTGCCCATTTCTGCATTTCCTCACTGAAAGCAGCTACAGGGGAAGTGCTTTTCCATTTTGACCTTTGAGAAACACAAACACACCCTTATTATTAAATCAGTCTACACTAATAAAAATATTTTTAGACAGAAAAGTAACACAAAAAGGTATTGCCATGCCTATACCTGATGCTGATGTCATTCATAAAATAACATTTATCCTCTTGGAGAAAAATCCACTTTTTATTACTTGCTTTGCAATTGCAATTTTAATCAACATGCATTGAATTTATCTGAATCAGATATTAATTTGAACATCTCTATTTCCTGTATTCTTCTCCCAGTTTGAAATGTCTATTGGGCAGGTTGTGATTGTGGACCAGGGGCCACATAAACCTCACAGAAGCTCAATTTTAATTGATATGATGGGTACATTAATAGATAGGAATTCACACTCATATTCAATGATTTTGTTTATAAGTTCTGCCTCACACAAGAATTGGGTGTTGGGTCCATTTCAGTGTCTACAGTTTGGGTCCTCAGCATGAGCCCAGGGGGACCCTTGTGTGTGCTGGTTTTCATGCGCACACAACACAACCCCTTCTTTACAACAACCTGTTAATTATTATTAAAAAGTCACTTTTTGTGTGTCGACGGATGATTCACCCTTTTAAACCACGCGCTTTATGCGCTGTGATATTGCTGACTAAAGTAAGTATTTTTAGCAGAAGCCCGTCTCATTTTTTCACACTTCAGCCAAGCCGCTTGTTGCGGATAACCTAATTAAAAGCGTATACTCTTAAAATAATAGTAAAGTAACACGCGAGGGATAAATGATGTTGCTGTAAATTTGCCCAAGCAATAGTATCGGTAGAATTATCTGTTTACATATGCAGCGAGACTGGTCCGCTGTTTGGGGATTGTATCGGATCTTAAATCACTTCCACTGATTCTTTCGCGAAACTACAATACTTGCTGGTGTGTAAATGTTGTTAGCTAGGTCTGGCGCTATTGACCAGGTAAATATATACGTTTCGGCCACTTTCTGGGTCGAAATGCACAACACCGTTCGTTTGACACATGACCGTAGTGTGGCGTATTTAATCATTGCCCTCTTTCTGAGTCGGATTGGCTTTCACTGAGAAAATAGTCATATGACGATTCTGTTTACATTTTAATACAATGCAACCGAACTATATCGTGTTTTCCTCCGGGTACTTGTGTAATAATGACAGACCCAAGATCGCAAATCCTAACCCTGACACGTACAACAACCACAAATGTTAAAAATGAAAACTGTTCCAGAGCCAGCGCTGGCGAAGCAGTCGCCACATTCTTTAACACTCCTCCGAGGCAGACCGTGTCCCTAATCCCATATTCAATTGGTTTTACAGCTGTCATTCAAATAGTTTTCAACGCCCCTTTACTAGCAAGTTAGTATGTAATTGTAAACTACCTCAACTATCCAGGATCACCCATTTTTAAGTATGTCAAAGTTTGTTTTTGTGTTTTTTTTTCCATGTTACTCTGCGACTGTATTTGTCACTGTATTGTATTACCATACTTAATTGTTTCTGAGTAGGTAATATTAAATGCGAATATTTTTTCCATGATTTTTGAATTAAGCAGCTGTTGTATTGGCCATGTCACCATTGTTCTTTTCAGCTTTTGGACTAATCACTTTGCACAATTACGCGTAGGGCACTTTATTATGTTTCATTGGTTATTTATTATACTTTGTTACATTAACACAGATATTGCTGTACATACGCTGAAATACTCTTGAAACGGAAGTAAATTCAGTGCTGCGTTACTTACCTACGTATTTGACAGCTAGTTAGTTCTCAGGAGATGAGGAAATAGGAGCTGAAAATAGCTAGTTAGCCATTTATAGTGGAATTTATATGAAATTAGTGGAAATTAGACATTAGCAAGTTGTGGCCGGCCAGTTTTTGGCCGTTCAACTGGTTTGTCTGCTTGTTGTTTGACGCATAAACCTGCCAAAACAGCAAAACCAGAAAGGTGGCTAGCGGTACATTAAGCAACACATATTCTTGGTAGACAAACTTATGAATCAGCTGATGACAGAAAGCAAACGCTGTCACCCTCTAATGTACTGAGGCGTGAAACCAAATGTGTGAAAGTTACGCCGCCTGAGTTCTGTGTGCCGTGCTCACTTCCCTTTTCCTGCTAAATCGTTTCCTACAGTTCTCGCATCCCCTTTTTGTGGTCGGACAACAATGTTTAATTGTGTCCAGACACTTCAGTGAAAGTTAACGACAGACTTGGTTACTTTTTGTAATTGTGGTTGGCAGTAAGGTTGACAATTTATGTTCTTTTCAAGCTAACTTTCTGGTTTTAAGTGCGTTGACAGAAGAATTACAAAATCAACTGGCTCCAAGGAATGACATTTATTTCTGCTGTCTGATTTGAAACTGATACCCTTTGATAATTGTCTTGAACTTATGTTTTCTTTTTTGTATGATTGCACATACTGTAAAATTGACCTTATACGCGCCGCATGAACGCATCCACTCGAGCCAAATTGTTCAGCAAGACATTTATCGGCCTGCATACAGTAACAGACTGAGTTATGACGACTTGTTTCATTTGAGGCTAACCTCTTCTGTAAAGTCTCATTCGTTGTGGGTTTTTAATTTACCTCCCGTGTAGTTTTGCTTCAGGTGGTGGTTGAGGCTCGAATGAGGAATAGGTGTATGAAAATGGTCCTTTTCTTTCGGGAAAACCGCTTAACAAGTGCCTGCGACTGTATCAGTTAACTCTGAAACTGATACAAAACCATTAGTAATGATTACATAGCTTCACAGCGTAGAAAGCATTAAAAAGGTTACAAATACTGAGGAAACGATTTTTAGTAAAAGCCGCTCAGCATACAAATGAATAATAAGCTAATTGTTAAAGTTTTTACAGGAGTGGGCAGAGTTGTTCGCGTCAGTTTCAGCTCAGTTTAAAGCTCATTCTCTTTCCCAGTGACTCCCAGGGGTCTCAGAGTGGGTAGGGGTGGTATAGCCAATCAGATACAACGGGTGAGGCACAGATACAATTGTATGCTTCTCCGTGGTCTAATTAGGCTATAATTCTAATAAAGTCTATTCATTTTGAAATATACATGACTACAATTGCTCGACGTAATATCCCGTATTTGTCTCTTTAATTTTATATATGAGTATAACATTTAAATTGTAATTTTTGTCTTGCTGTCATACTGTGCTAAGAGAACTGACCTTTTACTAGATGTGTGTTACCCCCTGTGTGTGTGTGTGTGTGTGTGTGTGTGTCTGTCTGTGTGAGAGAGAATTTCGTCATG
>CM040756.1:2462783-2485283 GCA_022829145.1 Albula goreensis
ACACTACACTGTAACCTCTGAGCTACAAGCCCAGCTCCCTAACCATTACACTACACTGTAACCTCTGAGCTACAAGCCCAGCTCCCTAACCATTATACTACACTGTAACCTCTGAGCTACAAGCCCAGCTCCCTAACCATTATACTACACTGTAACCTCTGAGCTACAAGCCCAGCTCCTAACCATTACACTACACTGTAACCTCTGAGCTACAAGCCCAGCTCCCTAACCATTACACTACACTGTAACCTCTGAGCTACAAGCCCAGCTCCCTAACCATTACACTACACTGTAACCTCTGAGCTACAAGCCCAGCTCCCTAACCATTACACTACACTGTAACCTCTGAGCTGAGCAAGCCCAGCTCCCTAACCATTACACTACACTGTAACCTCTGAGCTACAAGCCCAGCTCCCTAACCATTATACTACACTGTAACCTCTGAGCTACAAGCCCAGCTCCCTAACCATTATACTACACTGTAACCTCTGAGCTACAAGCCCAGCTCCCTAACCATTATACTACACTGTAACCTCTGAGCTACAAGCCCAGCTCCCTAACCATTACACTACACTGTAACCTCTGAGCTACAAGCCCAGCTCCCTAACCACACTTACACTGTAACCTCTGAGCTACAAGCCCAGCTCCCTAACCATTACACTACACTGTAACCTCTGAGCTACAAGCCCAGCTCCCTAACCATTACACTACACTGTAACCTCTGAGCTACAAGCCCAGCTCCCTAACCATTATACTACACTGTAACCTCTGAGCTACAAGCCCAGCTCCTAACCATTATACTACACTGTAACCTCTGAGCTCAAGCCCAGCTCCCTAACCATTATACTACACTGTAACCTCTGAGCTACAAGCCCAGCTCCCTAACCATTATACTGTAACCTCTGAGCTACAAGCCCAGCTCCCTAACCATTACACTACACTGTAACCTCTGAGCTACAAGCCCAGCTCCCTAACCATTACACTACACTGTAACCTCTGAGCTAACAAGCCCAGCTCCTAACCATTACACTACACTGTAACCTCTGAGCTACAAGCCCAGCTCCCTAACCATTACACTACACTGTAACCTCTGAGCTACAAGCCCAGCTCCCTAACCATTACACTACACTGTAACCTCTGAGCTACAAGCCCAGCTCCCTAACCATTACACTACACTGTAACCTCTGAGCTACAAGCCCAGCTCCCTAACCATTACACTACACTGTAACCTCTGAGCTACAAGCCCAGCTCCCTAACCATTACACTACACTGTAACCTCTGAGCTACAAGCCCAGCTCCCTAACCATTACACTACACTGTAACCTCTGAGCTACAAGCCCAGCTCCCTAACCATTACACTACACTGTAACCTCTGAGCTACAAGCCCAGCTCCCTAACCATTACACTACACTGTAACCTCTGAGCTACAAGCCCAGCTCCTAACCATTATACTACACTGTAACCTCTGAGCTACAAGCCCAGCTCCCTAACCATTACACTACACTGTAACCTCTGAGCTACAAGCCCAGCTCCCTAACCATTACACTACACTGTAACCTCTGAGCTACAAGCCCAGCTCCCTAACCATTACACTACACTGTAACCTCTGAGCTACAAGCCCAGCTCCCCAGCTAACCATTACACTACACTGTAACCTCTGAGCTACAAGCCCAGCTCCCTAACCATTACACTACACTGTAACCTCTGAGCTACAAGCCCAGCTCCCTAACCATTACACTACACTGTAACCTCTGAGCTACAAGCCCAGCTCCCTAACCATTACACTACACTGTAACCTCTGAGCTACAAGCCCAGCTCCCTAACCATTACACTACACTGTAACCTCTGAGCTACAAGCCCAGCTCCCTAACCATTACACTACACTGTAACCTCTGAGCTACAAGCCCAGCTCCCTAACCATTACACTACACTGTAACCTCTGAGCATTATACAAGCCCAGCTCCCTAACCATTATACTACACTGTAACCTCTGAGCTACAAGCCCAGCTCCCTAACCATTATACTACACTGTAACCTCTGAGCTACAAGCCCAGCTCCCTAACCATTATACTACACTGTAACCTCTGAGCTACAAGCCCAGCTCCCTAACCATTATACTACACTGTAACCTCTGAGCTACAAGCCCAGCTCCCTAACCATTACACTACACTGTAACCTCTGAGCTACAAGCCCAGCTCCCTAACCATTATACTACACTGTAACCTCTGAGCTACAAGCCCAGCTCCCTAACCATTATACTACACTGTAACCTCTGAGCTACAAGCCCAGCTCCCTAACCATTATACTACACTGTAACCTCTGAGCTACAAGCCCAGCTCCCTAACCATTATACTACACTGTAACCTCTGAGCTACAAGCCCAGCTCCCTAACCATTACACTACACTGTAACCTCTGAGCTACAAGCCCAGCTCCCTAACCATTATACTACACTGTAACCTCTGAGCTACAAGCCCAGCTCCCTAACCATTATACTACACTGTAACCTCTGAGCCTCTGAGCCAAGCCCAGCTCCCTAACCATTATACTACACTGTAACCTCTGAGCTACAAGCCCAGCTCCCTAACCATTACACTACACTGTAACCTCTGAGCTACAAGCCCAGCTCCCTAACCATTACACTACACTGTAACCTCTGAGCTACAAGCCCAGCTCCCTAACCATTACACTACACTGTAACCTCTGAGCTAACCAAGCCCAGCTCCCCAGCTAACCATTACACTACACTGTAACCTCTGAGCTACAAGCCCAGCTCCTAACCATTATACTACACTGTAACCTCTGAGCTACAAGCCCAGCTCCCTAACCATTACACTACACTGTAACCTCTGAGCTACAAGCCCAGCTCCCTAACCATTATACTACACTGTAACCTCTGAGCTACAAGCCCAGCTCCCCTAACCATTACACTACACTGTAACCTCTGAGCTACAAGCCCAGCTCCCTAACCATTATACTACACTGTAACCTCTGAGCTACAAGCCCAGCTCCCTAACCATTATACTACACTGTAACCTCTGAGCTACAAGCCCAGCTCCCTAACCATTACACTACACTGTAACCTCTGAGCTACAAGCCCAGCTCCCTAACCATTATACTACACTGTAACCTCTGAGCTACAAGCCCAGCTCCCTAACCATTATACTACACTGTAACCTCTGAGCTACAAGCCCAGCTCCCTAACCATTATACTACACTGTAACCTCAGTAACCATGTGCACTATTTTGCAGGAGAACCCTGGGATCAGCAAGTTCACCTGCTCACCTGTGGAAACCACCAAGCCGGAGCTCCAGCATCAACAGCCTGGCCAGCACCTATTCACAGGTACCCCCTCATAGCCTCGCACCTGCTCACAGGTAGCGTTTCTACCTCTCTGCTGTAAGCCTGGTGAATGCAGTGCAGTTCAGAGCGATAGTGCCAGATTTATACCTCTCTGCTATAAGCCTGGTGAAAGCAGTGCAGTTCAGAGTGATAGTGCCAGGTTTATACCTCTCTGCTGTAAGCCTGGTGAAGCAGCTTCAGGTAGTGCCAAAGCTGTAAGCAGTTCAGTTCAGAGTGATAGTGCCAGGTTTATCCCTCCGTGTCATAACTAACATATGTTTCCTTAATTATGCTTCATTAAATTATGAATAGTATTCAGTGTGCCATCCAGCTGTACAAAAATACATAGGTTTAGTTCTACACATGATAATAGTGGAATGAATGGCAGTGCCAGAAGAAAAAACATTTATATTTTTTGTGGTTGCTTCATGCATTTTTTACAGTATTTCAGTTCCACAAAAAATTAGCTATTTTTCATATAAAATTTTATGTGGTTTTGTTTTAATAGTCCTTAAGATTTTCACACAAACAGATTTTATTTGCATCTTCCTCTAGGTGGCAGTCCGTCTCTGCATTGTAAAACAGTATAAACATGAGGGCCATACACACAGTTTGAAGAATTATTCTATGCATTAGCTGATGTTATGGATCATTTCAAACCATGTTTTGAATACAGATATTCTATATCAGTCGGAGCATGAGGATCTGAACAAGAGTGTAAAACTGCTTGTGAAAAAAAGAGATATTTTTTTATGTAAATACTACTGGATACCACTTTTTGAAAGGTCGAGGGGTGGCACCCACTGGTGGTCAATGTAATGTACTGCCTACCCATCATCTCACCCTACTTCTGATTGGCTGCACACTTCTTTGCGGTCCCTGTCCACACTGATTCTCCACATACGGTGGGGTCCAAAAGTCTGAGACCACTAGTGGAAGAGCTGCTATTTTGCATGCTTTTACAATCTAATACAATTGTTTAATCACAAAGTATTTGAACAATTTAAGTGTAAGGTTGAGTCTTAAATGTACATGAATTTCCAGCATCTCTTAGTTTTCAGTATGTCCCCCTTTTGCTTTAATGACAGGGTGCACTGGAGTTGGCATGGACTCCACAGGTTTGAGAAAAACCTGATGGTACATGTTATCACATGGTCTTTAAGCACACAAAGCTTTACTGGCCTTTAAGTGCCCCAATAAATGTTCGGTGGGGTCTGACCTTCTCTGCAAAGGGATTGACGGGGTCAGTGTCACACATTTGCTTAAATTTGACCAAGACATTGTGCAGTATCTTCAATATTTCTTCTTCATTGCAAATGTCATAACTTTTCTTTGCTTTAAATGTTTCAAAATCCTAAAACTTTATGATTATTTCCAGGTTTACATGAGAAAGGTTTGGAAAAAAATGTTCAATGCGATCTTAGACTTTGGGACCCCGCTGTGTATGAATTGAGTTCCGTTGACCTGCCTGCATTGAAGAATGCTAAACAAGTATCATTGGAAGCCCCTGCTCATATCTATCCCCCCACCCCCTGTCTCTGCCCCTCCCTCAACAGCAGGCCTCGGAATTTCCCTGCAGCCCAGACTTTGGCCACGGCCTGCTGGACGAATCGGGCGAGCAGTGTGAGCCGTCGGGCGTGGCCGGTAACGGCGACGGGGCAGGCGGGGTCAGCACAGTGGAGGACCTGCGGTTGGAGCTGGACCGGGCGGAGCTTCAGCAGCGTGAGCTCCTGGAGCGCGTGCAACAGATGGGCGGGGAGGGGGCGGAGCTAAGGCGCGTGGTGGAGGAGCTGCAGTCGCAGCTGGACACAACATTGGCCGCTCACGCCGCCCTGCAGCGAGACTCCGCCCACAACCATCTCCGGCTGGAGAGGGCGGGGCAGGAGGCGGATCAGAGGGCGGAGAAACTGTCCAAGGAGGCGGAGTCTCTTAGAGCTGACTTGCAGGCCCGGGAGGCGGAGTCAAAGGAACTTAGGGCCAAGCTGGAGGGGGCGGAGCAGAGGAACTGTGAGCTCCTGTCTCGCCTTGAGGGGGCACTCAGTGAGAAGGTAACGTCACTTCTCTAATATGTTCATTCTTTTTTTGAAAGCAAATTCATTTTCAACTTACACTTGTTTCCATCGAATGGTATGACATCGAGTCTTTCCCCATGTTATTTGTAATCATTTTTATTGTTATTATTATTTTTAAGGGTCAGCAGACGGCCAGCTACTTTGACTCGGCGCAGAAGATCCACGACCTGCTGGACAAGCTGAACGAAGCAGAGAAGGGCCGGCTGGAGGCGCTGAAAGCGGGGGAGGAGCTTACGCGCCAGGCAGAGCGCCAGGGGGAGGAGCTTAAGCGAGCAGAGTCTGCTCTGCTGGAGAGCGAGGCGGGGCTGGTGGCGGGCAGCGTGGAGACCGCCAGGCTGCGGGGCGAAGCCGAGGAGCTGCGCGCCATGGTCGACGACCTCCAGGGGGCGCTGACGCTTCGGGAGAAGGAGGTCAGCAACCTGCAGGAGCAGCTGCGAGACGTGAGGAGCTCGCTGGAGGAGAAGGAGGTGGATCTGGAGCGTAGGGAAAGCGGCCTGAAGGAGGAGCTAGAGAGCCAGGCGCGCGGGCTGGCCGAGAGACTCCGGGCCCGGGAGGAGGAGCTGTCGGCCAGCGAGCAGCGGGCACGGGGCCTGGAGAAGGAGGCCGAGACGCGGGCAGGGGAGAAGGAGGCGCTGGAGGTCGGAGCGAGGGAGCAGGCCAAGAAGATAGAGGAGTACAAGGCCCAGTGCAGCAGCCTGATGGAGCTGAACGGCCGGCTCCTCCAGACGGTGAAGCGGAACGAGGAGACAGCGCGGGGGCTGGCGGACAGCAGGGCGGCGCTAGAGAGGGAGCTGGCGGGGCTGCGGCGGCAGCTGGAGGAGGCACGGAGCGGGGCGGAGGAGCACGAGAGGAGGCTCCGCGAGGACGGCCAGCGGCTGGAGCAGGAGAACCGGGAGCTGAGGGAGGAGCAGGCGGCTGTGAAGGGGGCGCTGGCCTCCATGCAGGCCGAGCTGCGCACCATCGGGGCCCAGATATCCGAGCTGGAGGGCAGCCTGGCCGCATCGCGCAGGAATGAGGCCGAGCTGCAGGAGCGTCTCCGGGAAAAGAACAGACAGAACCAGGAGGCCGAGGAGGTGGGAGGTGGCACATGCCTTTTTTATGATTGAATAAATTATTATAATTATTATATTAGTCATTTTTATTCATTTACATTTGCTATTTCATCATTTTTTTTTGTGAGTAAATTTGGCCTTCTAACAAAATTTATCGATGAATGAATTAATTATTTCACATGCTTTCAATGACATAATTAAAGAAAAAAAACATCCATTCATTCAAAGGTTTTTTTTTTTACAAAAAGAAAAATGTACTTTTAACAAATAAATGAATTACTTCAACATGTTTAATTGATAATTTCACATGTTTAATTTAGCGTTAGTTCCGTATTTAACCTGTTGAGTGAATAATCTCCCGTGAGGAGGCGCAGCGGCTGGGACAGAGCGCGGAGCGGCGGGAGGAGGAGCAGAGAGAGCTGAGGGAGGTGGAGGCCATGCGGCTCTCACGGGCCGAGGCCCAGCTGGAGCTCCACCTGGGTGAGGTCACCCGGCTGCAGGGGGAGGTGCTGGAGCTCCGGGCGGAGCTCCGGGGAGCCGCGGAGGAGGAGGCGCGGGTGGGGACCCGGCTGGAGGCCTCAGAGGCCGAGAAGGAGGAACTGAGGGCCCTGGTGGACAGCCAGAAGGTAGAAACACAAAAATAAAAGACAGGATCTTGTATTTTTCATTATATTTTCACCTGATTTCACATTAATAATAATAATAATAATAATCATAATTTCACATACTTCAATGAAAACCAATTATTTTCTGGATTTCAACAAAATAAAACATGAGTGTCATAAGCCTTGAGTACAGTGTGCCTTAGAGAAGCTAACTAGCTCGTTACCCATGGAGGCTTGTTAGCCACCCCCCAGTGGTCCCTGGGTAACAAGGCCCATCAGATTTTCACTTGTTTTCAAAGTAAAAGCAAAACAAATAGATTTCTGGATTTAACAAAAAAAAAAAATACCTGGGCGTAATAAGCATTGAGTGCAGTTTACCTGAACAGAAGCTAATCAGCCCGTTAGCCAGGTAGCACGTTAGCTACCCAGCTGCAGTCGCTGGTTAACGAGGCCCATGGTCTGTGCTGCAGGCCCAGCTGGATGAGCTGAAGCGAGGCCAGGAGGAGGAGACCCAGCGCTGGCAGGAGAGGGACGGTCAGGCCTCTCAGGAGCTCACCAAGCTTAAGGTCACCACAAATCCTCAATTAGCCAAGAAAATAAAACCAAAAATATACAACACCTTCAACAAACACCATAGCACCACGTTTGATTATTATTATTTTTATTGTTATATTTGTTTATTCATTTACATTTTAAATCCTTGTGTTATTCATTCCTATTAATTGATAACTTTTTGTCATTGTTTGAAAGTGTTGTTAATTAATTAGTATCACTAGTTATATAAGTTAAATCAATTGAAGGGAAAGTGTTTAAGCTATGTGGTGCTGTTGTCTTCATTGATTGACATGGTTCTAGCTGGTACATGATTGGGTGATTTCTAAATCCATCATTTGTGAAAGGAGCGGCATGAAAAGCTGATTGTGGAGGCGGCGGACGCGCGGGAGAGTCTCCATCGGGCCAATACGGAGATGGCGGAGCTGGGCGTGGCGGCCTGCGCCCTGACCTCTGAGCTGGAGCAGGCGCGGCAGGAACGGGAGGCGGCGGAGGGGCGGCTGCGGGAGCTGGAGAAGGAGGCGCGGCAGGAGGCCGAGGCGCTGCGAAGGGAGGGTGCGGGGCTGAGGGAAGAGCTGGAGAAGGCTGGGAAGCTTCCGGAAACCGTGCAGGAGCTGAGGGACCGGCTGGAGAAGGCAGAGGCCCAGGCCAGGAGCTTGCAGGAGGCCCACAAAGAGGAGATGGAGGCCCTCAGGTTTCAGACCAGCAGTGAGGCCATGAGCTACCAGAACCAGATCAGGGTGAGGATGCTGGGATTTGTAGTCTCACGTGAGGATGCTGAACCAGGTCAGGTTGCTGGGATTTGTCTCACGACCAGCAGGGAGGAGCCCAGAACCAGGTCTGGGTTAGGATGCTGGGATTTGTAGTCTCAGAACCAGGTCAGGGTGAGGATGCTGGGATTTGTAGTCTCACGACCAGCAGGGAGGCCATGAGCTACCAGAACCAGGTCTGGGTTAGGATGCTGGGATTTGTAGTCTCACGACCAGCAGGGAGGCCATGAGCTACCAGAACCAGGTCAGGGTTAGGATGCTGGGATTTGTAGTCTCACGACCAGCAGACCATGGCTACTCAGGGT
Organism: Albula goreensis; assembly: GCA_022829145.1. Classification (NCBI taxonomy): domain Eukaryota; kingdom Metazoa; phylum Chordata; class Actinopteri; order Albuliformes; family Albulidae; genus Albula; species Albula goreensis. The sequence continues at coordinate 2,471,481 of CM040756.1, forward strand.
GAGGATGCTGGGATTTGTAGTCTCACCAGCAGAGGCCATGAGCAGGAACCAGGCCAGGGTGAGGATGCTGGGATTTCTCACGACCAGCAGGGAGTCCAGAACCAGAGCTCAGAACCAGGTCAGGGTGAGGATGCTGGGATGAACCAGGTCTGGGTTAGGATGCTGGGATTTGTAGTTTCACGACCAGCAGGGAGGCCATGAGCTACCAGAACCAGGTCTGGGTTAGGATGCTGGGATTTGTAGTCTCACGACCAGCAGAGGAGGCCATGAGCTACCAGAACCAGGTCAGGGTGAGGATGCTGGGATTTGTAGTCTCACGACCAGCAGAGAGGCCATGAGCTACCAGAACCAGATCAGGGTGAGGATGCTGGGATTTGTAGTCTGAGCTACCAGAACCAGCAGGGAGGGATGCTGGGATTTGTAGCTACCCATGAGCTACCAGAACCAGGTCAGGGGTTAGGATGCTGGGATTTGTAGTCTCACGCCATGAGCTACCAGAACCAGATCAGGGTGAGGATGCTGGGATTTGTAGTCTCACGACCAGCAGGGAGGCCATGAGCTACCAGAACCAGGTCAGGGTGAGGATGCTGGGATTTGTAGTCTCACGACCAGCAGGGAGGCCATGAGCTACCAGAACCAGGTCAGGGTGAGGATGCTGGGATTTGTAGTCTCAGCAGAGAGGTCTGGGTTATGAGCTACCAGAACCAGGTCAGGAGGTGAGGATGCTGGGATTTGTAGTCTCACTACAGGTCAGGGTGAGGATGCTGGGATTTGTAGTCTCACGACCAGCAGGGAGGCCATGAGCTACCAGAACCAGGTCAGGATGAGGATGCTGGGATTTGTAGTTTCATGACCAGCAGAGAGGCCATGAGCTACCAGAACCAGGTCAGGATGAGGATGCTGGGATTTGTAGTCTCATGACCCAAGAGCTTACATATCTCCCACCACTGGCTTCTGTACAAGCCCACATATCCTCTGCTGGCTGTTTATACTATACTTATATATTTACTCTAACTACACTTATACTATAATTGTGATTATGGTTTGAATGAAGACCAACATACACATTACCCCAGAACCATGGCTGAGAACCAGCATTTCACACAACATATCCTGTACTGAGCAACACTGTACATCTGTACAGGCTTGGAAAAGCAAAGTAAGGCCTTTTAAAATAGAAAGCTTTAATGGACCATATCTGTTACTTAGTTATTTGGTTACTAAGCAACAGGTGTTTCAGAGTTCAGGGGGTGGTAGTTTCAGAACTCCAATGACACCCAAATGTTCAGGTGTGTTGAGATCGCAGTTCATCGTTTCTTATCTCATAACTCAATCTGGTAATAGTTGATGAAGATGAAATTAGGTTTCATCACCCCTTTTTCATCAGGTTGCAATTTAAGCATAAATTCACTTCCCTGTTAATTGCAGTGAGGGCTGACAGCTCAGCGGAATCACTTTCCTTTTTTCTTGTAATTTTTTCAGAATTGCAGACAGTATGCAGTATGTCGTATTTGAATGTAACTCAGGTGTGTGTGTGTGTGTGTGTATGTGGTTGGGGGTTGCTGGTTTTAATATTGGAATGAACCATAATTTCATGCCATGCCCCCCAGGGATAGTTTTCACTGTGGTACTTTGACATGCGTGTTTGACCTTATCCTACTCCTATTTTTGAGTAAATAAACCCATAGTGGAGTCCATGTATCATTTGGTATATGTGAAATTAATGTTGTGATCATATTTCTCTGGTGCGATTAACTAACAAGTCATGATATTTGAATAACAGCACAAGCATAAGCATTCGCTTCGGCTGTTTTTGCTGTGGAAGACACGATGACATTAAAATTATGGACCAAGATATTGTGCTGGTGTGTGGCTCAGCTGCAAAGAAGGCTGGCAGGCTGATCTGCTTCCAGCATCAGGACTGCACTCAAAAAAATGAAACCGTAATGAGTATTAAAGTCATAATTTAAATTTGTGTGGGTTTCTTCCCATTTTAAAATCAAGATTAATGTTCTTAATTCAGTGTTCTATTCCTTGATTTTAGGAATATCCCATAATTTTTCTTGAGCCATCAGCCGATAAGTTGGGTTATTTCAAGCATACTTTTCTGAAGAACATTTTCATTCTCATGTATATGTTTTCCTGTGTTGGTAAGTCGTAGTTTTGCCGTGTTTGTGTTTTCGTAAACAGAGTGCCAGTGAGGAGGTGGGTACTCTCTGGGGACAGCTGAGTGTAGAACAGGAAAAGGTGCATAACCTGGCATCCCAGGTGTCCCAGCTGCAGGTGAGTCCGCCCTCTGCACAAAGTACCCCCCCAAACGACATGTCAGCTGAGAAACATGACAGAGGCCCACACAGGCTTTGAAGGCTAAATGAAGGTTAATGAAAGTTATCAAGAAATTTACCCTTTTTTTTTCCTGGGACATATTTGAACACAGTTCAGGCTTGTCAACGCCGTTTCCTTTTGTCTTTGAACCCTCAGTTTTTCATTCATGGCTTAGTTCCAGTTCCCAGGTGTCCACATGTTCAACATTCGCAACCTTTAGCTGTGGGTCTATTAATTAATCAATACTGAATGCCGCCTTTTTCAGAGGGAATCATTAGCCTCCTCACATTACAAAGAGTGAAGGAATTAGGTGTCCGATTAACTGATCTGCTTTAAAAGTCCTTAAATCGATGTGAAATATTCATGCCTCTTAACGTGGATATCTGTATTCTGACACAGCGCGGCAGTGAGAAGGTAAATCACCTCTCATCAGTAATTAAACTTGTCTAATTAAAAGCAGTCAAAGGCTCTTTATACTTACTGAATTATAATTATGTCTGGTATGAAGATCCTGGACCTTTTTGCTTTGTATTTAAAATTAATATTTAACATTATCATTTGTTATTTGTCACTAGCTTTAACTCTTACCTTGCCTAAACGGGGCTTCACTTGTGTACTTTAACGTCTGAAAGAGCGTGGAGGCGACCCGTGAAGTGGCACTTTTGTAGAAGGATTTTTCTCTTGTTTTTATTGGTGCGCGTCACAGGCTGTAAACGGAGAGAATTCTCGGCTGATGGAAGGGAAGGATGACAGCATCTCAGAGTGCCAGGCTGCCATCGGACAGAAGGACGAAGAGCTGCAGAGACTGAGAGACGCTTTGGCGAGGTCAGAGGTCATAGGTCATCTGACACAGCTAGAGCACCTGCGCAACAAAACTGCAAATTTGAGTCCATGATCTAATGGGGGCATAGGTACAGGCATTAGTGTGTTAGGTGCTAGCGTTACACAGTAATAGCCAGTAGGTCAAAGACATATTGTATTTGTGTATGTATTTAATGTGTCAAATGGGTTTGCACGTCGGTTTTTAGTAAGTTTTATATCCCTCTGTTTCCTTCAAAACAACCGAAACCGCCAGTATTTTTATTGTAGTTAACAGATACATTTTTTCAGTTGGCAGTTGAAATTGTAGTGTATTTTTGCCTTTTCCTGGCACTGCTAGCCTAGTGCTTACACATCAGTGAGACTGCAATAACTTGTCATAACAGGCTGTCGACATTCCACTTTAGCATTGAAAGGTTTTGTCATGTTTGCTTGTTTGATCTTTTGTTGTCTCAGTTGCATCTACACTATGCAGTATTGAAGGTTCACAGTTGTGACAGCAGCAGCGCACATTCAACTTGAATTTATATGAATATGACAGAGAAGCGCAGAGCACATGAGTGGTCAGCCGCAAAACGTAGTCCTGCCACCTCATTGCCATGGTAATAGTTGCTTGGTTACATATTGGAGACCAAACCTTCCGTATCAGAACTACCTGCTTTCAAGCACCTGTCTTCTGAGCCACACGGGAGTTAATGTAGCCATCAAATAACAGAAAAAAAACATCCCCAAGAATGAATTCCACTCCAGCGTTTAGGAAGCCAGCTTGTAACATTACTGTCCCACCCTAAATTAAATAACGCCGTTGTTTATTTATACTGCACAGAAGGTCGGCCGTTATATGTGCTGTTACTGTTAACATGCATCCACACGGTTGGGTTTTATTTGTTTAGGTGTAGCATTCTCTCACATTTCATATAGCCTATTTACAAATTATTTATTTTGTCAAAGGATGTCATCTTAGTAAGTAAAGTACAGTATATTTCTCAGACTAGCTTGTTACTGCAGCCTGTTTTATTGAGCGCACTGACCCTTAGTGTCTGTTAATGGTAATTAGCCTGTCACTGCGCGCAATTATACACAGTGTTTGCTACAAGCTCCGTGTGAGTGTGAGGACCATGAGGACTGTATCGGGTATTTGTAGCAACTAGCAACGGAAGAGTAACGATAAAAAAGAATGACTCAGTTGTGCTCCTGAACCGACACAAACGACTCAATTAAAAGAGTTGTTCAAAAAGAACCATTCGGTCACCTACTGCACGCCGCTAGCTGTTGTCACTGGCTCATGTACCATGGAGAGCAGCGCAACGACATTCCTCTGCCTCGTTCTGGTTAAACGCGGGACCGCGGCATGTTAGCGTGCATTAAGTTCAGCCGTTTTAAACTCTGACTCTAGGCCTCAGATCTCGGTGTCATGTCTCGGGCTTCAGCTTGTGCTGCTGTAGCTCAGTGTCGCTGGCTTTCATTGGAAATTAATGGCTTCTGTTCACTTCGCAGCTTGTAAGGCTTGTCAGAGTGAACGGCGGGAGAGACATGCCTTTGCTGTGCTAATCAGTATGCAGCGCTCAGAACCCCACACCCTGACTGATCGAGTCGCTCTCCTTCCATCCCTGTCTCCTTCTCTGCCTCTCAACTTCCCTTTCTCTGCCTCTCACCACCTTTCTTTCTTTCTTTCTTTCTTTCCCTCTCCCTCTCTCTCTCTCTCCCTGTTACTTCCTCTCTTCCTTTCTTTCTTCCCTCCCCCCTTTTCCCCTGCCCATATTCCATTCAGTTCAACTCACTGGTGCCTTGTGAGGAAAACAGACCAAACCCTGTATTTCCAAAGCAGTCATAATCTGGAATATACTACAAGTAACCACAATTACCTGCACCAGAATTACATAATGTAGCATATAAATGCAAACATGTCTGAGCAATTTTCAAAAAACCCCGAATGCTTATTTCTTACACTCTACTGATTTGGTTTTCTCCACAGGTAGAAACTGTCATGTGCTGTGCTCTCTGTTTTTAACTCCCCCACCCCCATGGCCGTGTTGCCATGACGGCATGCTTCCCCACCTGTGGGTTCCTGGCTCAAAATCATTAAATGTTTGTAATGTGATATGCAACGTGTCGTAACAAATCCCTTTTCAACTGCATATCTGTTTATGGTAAATTACTGATTGCACCTTCGCTCTCTCTCTTTCTGTCTGTCTCTCTCTCTCTCTCTTTCTGTCTGTCTCTCTCTCTCTCTTCTCTATGTTTCTTATTCCACTCTAAACCAATTATATGAGCCCAATGTGGGTAACGCTTTCTCTCACATGACGGTCTGGCTATTCTCCCTTCTCTCACAGCAGGTATGTCACTAATCACACGCTGCCTGTGCTGACGGAGGAGCATGAAGTCAGCATATTCGGCTGGCGCACTTGTAGGCTCAGGCCAGGAGAGGCTGCTAGAGAGAGTGACGAGACTGATGATTTTAACTGGCTTAACCACTGTTTTTGCCCAGCAAGTCTTAGCCAACTGCTGCCATGCCAGTGTGGACCTCTGGCCTTATGTCTGTCTCTCCCCGTCCCCCTCTCTCTTTGCTGTATCAGGGCTGAAGAGGACCTGTCGAGCGCACACATGTGCTGTGAGGAGCTGAGCGGGAAGATGGACGCCGTCGTGGCTGAAAAGGAGAGCCACACCCTCAAGATGGCGGCTGAGCTGGATGACCTGAACAAAACCAAGGTCACCCTGGAGGAGCGGCTTATTGAGCTCATCCGGTGCGTTGCTCTCCACACTACTCCACTGTGTTACGCACTCCTCTCAGTTACTCTCCATGCTACTCCACTGTGTTACGCACTCCACCCAGTTGCTCTCCACACTACTCCACTGTGTTACACACTCCTCTTAGTTACTCTCCACACTACTCCACTGTGTTCCACACTCTACTCAGTTACTCTCAACACTACTCCACTGTGTTACACACTCTGTTCAGTTACTCTCCACACTTCTCCACTGTGTTACACACTCTGCTCAGTTACTCTCCACACTTCTCCACTGTGTTACACACTCTGCTCAGTTACTCTCCACACTTCTCCACTGTGTTACACACTCTGCTCAGTTACTCTCCACACTTCTCCACTGTGTTATGCACTCCAGACTTTATACCCAGGACCTCAATGTGTCCCCTTGCCGGTTCCTGGCAGTCTGAGTACACCAGAGTAAGTTTTACTCATTATCTCTGTATGTTGTAGATCAGTGGTTGACTTGGCTCAAATTTCTGCCTCCAATTGGAGCTCAGCTGAGAAAAGTTCCTAAGCCACTATGAACTAGTGAGACTCACATTACCGTAAGATTACACTGACCCGCCAGGTTTGCCACACCTAGACCTTGGCCTGGATCTTGTGGCCTGTGGGACAGCAGGTTTAGAGCGTGCTCTGTCCTGTGTGTGTCAGGGACAAGGACGTGCTGTGGCAGAAGTCTGACGCGCTGGAGTTTGAGCAGAAGCTGCGGGCCGAGGAGCGGTGGTGGCTGCTGGACAAAGAGGCCACTCACTGCCTGGGCTGCAGCAGCCAGTTCACCTGGTTACTGCGGAGACACCACTGTAGGTAAGAGCCCCAGCTACAGCCAGATCACCTGGTTACTACGGAGACACCACTGCAGCTAAGAGCCCCAGCTACAGCCAGTTTACCTGGTTACTGCGGAGACACCACTGTAGGTAAGAGCCCCCGCTACAGCCAGATCACCTGGTTACCATAGAGACACCAGTGCAGATAAGAGCCCCCCCCGCTACAGCCAGTCCACCTGGTTACCATAGATACACCACTGCACGTAAGAGCCCCATGACACAGCCAGTTCACTTGGTTACCATAGATACACCACTGCAGGTAAGGGCCCCGTGCCATAGCCAGTTCACCTGGTTGCCATAGATACACTGCTGCAGGTAAGAGCCCCCCACTGTGTAGGTAATGAAAACAAATAAAATGGACACAGCAGGTATGAAAACCAGTTGAACAAAATGTTGCTGCTGCTATTTTGTTTGTCCAAATAAAACAGTTACTGTACTTTCAACTGGTGGTGTGCCCTATCTCTTTAACTTTATTGTTATATTGAGGGTTTGAAAATGACTTCTCTTGGCGTGTGCAACAAAGATTGACTCCAGTTGTAACCTGTGAGCATTTACCTCAACTTCATGTGAAAAAATTAACTAATTTCTCCCGCTGTCTTATCCCACCACTCTACTTTGGCGCCCCCCTGTGGCCAGGCTGTGCGGGCGCATCTTCTGCTACTACTGCAGTAATAATTTTGTGATGACGCGGCACAGTGGGAAGAAGGAGAGGTGCTGTAGGGACTGCTACTCCCAGCACAGCGCGGTGGTAGAGCGCCTCACGCAGGCCGAGCTGGGCAACACCGTCCCCACCTCCGGGCCCGCGCCCCCACCCTACACACCCACGCCCAGAGTCACAGGTGAGGAGACACACACACACACACACACACACACACATACATACACACACCCTCACAGATGCATATACAAACACACATTAACACACACTTATACTCACACAGACCCATACACCTATATGCACACTTACATGTACGCACACACATTCATACACAATCACACACATGCTTACAAACCCATGCACAAACACACACACAAACCTTACAAACAGCACTTCAACTAAGTCAGGACTACATTTAGAAAGCTATTTGTTCTTTTTTTGCCAGCATTGTACTGTGTTCTTTTTTTGCTGGTGTCCAAATGGTTAAAGAAAAAAATAATTATTTGCCCTAGTTCTGTTGGATGCAAGGTGGGGGGCTGGGGTAGGGGGGGTGAACACTGTGAGCAGTGGCTCTACAATATTCTGCCAATTGCTGATTGGTCTGTCCATTCAGAAGACTTGCCCCCCCACAGAAGTGCCCCTGATTGGTGCAAACCTTTAGAGTCTTTGATAGCAGATAAATGCCCTGGATTTATTTTTTTTTTTTTTTGGGGGCAGAGAGGCTGCAGTCTGACTCTCCCGCCGCGACACAAGGCCTCAGAAAATAGGCTCATTTCCTCAATTTGTCCCTCTCTGCTCCGCTGCTGAAAGTGTGCCGTAGAGCTCCACTTCAGAAAACACACAGGGCTGCACTCATTTCAGGAAGTGAGGCCTCAGTGTGGGGTGGAGTGGGCAGAGTGCTGTACGAGGCTCTCTCACTCTCTCTCTCTCTCGCTCTCTTTCCCTTTTCCTCATCTCCCCCTCCCTCCCTCGCTCTCTTTCCCTTTTCCTCATCTCCCCCTCCCTCCCTCTCTTGCTCTCTGAATTTGGCAGGGTCTAAAAGAATTACCCTGTGCCGTAGACACACCACAAAATGGCTCCACGTCGCTGTTTTTAATCAGATTCTCCACTGCAGATACCAAATTTGTTCTGTTGGAAGAACAGTGTTTCGGATTTGCGAAGCCCTACCTGTGGAAACTTTTCGCCAGGAGGTGGATTGGACGATGGCAGCCACAGCAACCCAGCAGTGATGCCAAACTGCCCCAATTTTCAGGCCATTTCTCTGGGAGTGGAATGAAAATTTCTGAGAACCTAGTCTGAAATTGGTGTGGCCAGCTCAAAAAAAAAAAAAAATTCTGGGCGATGCCATGTAGAAAGTTAGGAAGCAGCCGCTTTTGGCTTCGTCCTAGAACTTGCTTCAATCTGATTTACGTAGTCTCTTCACGGGTATAAGCAAGCCAATCAAATTAGACTTTGATTTATGAAATAATTTGAGTATGTTACAATTATGGCAAACATGTCCTTTGGAATATGCTCTTCTTTCGTTGTAATACATAATAGCAGGTGCGTTAAAAACACTGAACTCAGTTTTGTTTGAATTGCGTATTCCTGCGAAGAGACTTAAGTCTGTTTTCATTGAGCTGAATATGCCCTTAAATAAAGACTAAAGAGTCTTTTATTATTATTATTATTATTAGTATTATTATTCATATAAGTGCACAGGTTCTTAAAGAGAAGTGTGTTTCTCTGAGCTGGGCCCCCAGGGGGCGTAGTGCAGGACCTGATTAGCGTGGCGGGCGTAAGTGATGCTGGGTGGTCACCTCTGTTCTTCCTCATTCAGCATTGCGTACTGCTTGTGGGCACTGAGGAGATACTGTCCTCCATTTTGACTTTGTTAGCTGTGCATGTAGCACCGCGTTGGCTGCGGTCTGTAAAGCAGGCTTTTTGGTAGCTGGTGAGCCAATCAGAGAAGAGCACGCGCTTCACCCTTGCCTGTTTCTGAGGGGTTTCAGGCCAGGGATCAATTGTAAAGCTGCTTTGTGACAACTTGTTGTAAAAAGTAATACAAATAAAATAAAATTGAGCTGAATTGAAATTAACCTGAGGGATCGGAGTGAAGATGAGTGTTACGGCACTGGCACTGACTCGCTTGCTCAGGAAACACGATAGAGAGTTTGGAATGGGGCAGAAAGCTCATGTTCCAAAGCCGCTGCGCGCCTCTAATTGGCTGATGTCAGCAAGCTGATGGAGGCGAAGGCTTAAAGATTCATGACCCTGTCTGCCCCTGCCCTTTGTGCCTTTGAATATGGAAAATCAAAATATCTCACTGAGTGTGATTCACTTTCTGGATTTTGCGGTCAGAAATAACAAAAAAAAAGAATGAAATATGCTTTTTCAAGATTTGTTCCCCTCACGTAGCTGCATCTTGGGCCAATAAGCGTGGCGTAATGAACAGTTTCCAACTATGTGATTAAACGGTGTTGAATGAGATTGACCTTCTTACCATGTGTCTCGTTGCGCTGGGATGTGGTTTCCAGCTGATGGGCAGAAACGAGCCACAAAGGAGGTCTGAAACACGCCTTTCATGAGCGCACTTAATAACGCAGCTGCCGACTGCCGAGAGCGGCGCCTTGAGAGATTCACGTCATTCATTTTGTATCCACTCCGCTTTCTAATACTGGAAACGGCAGTGAGACACGAGCATCCTCAAGCAACCGTAGAAAAGAATTTTGTGATGGGTTTTGTGTGGATGAGCATTACTGGACTGAATGACAGAAGCCATTCTGGAGAGGTTTCTGGTACTATGTGACATGGAGAGGCAAGTTTCACAGCTTCCTGTTTCCTGTGCCGCAGTGACGGACCCAGCTTCCAAGCCTGATGATGCAACATTTGACATCATCACGGAGGAGGAGGTGAACGGGATCTACGACAGCGACTCTCTGTCCCAGTCAACTGCAGAGTCTCCGGAGAGAGAAAGAGGGGCAGCGCAGCCAACGGCCAACACAGAACTGTGAGTCACAACACCCCACTAACCAATCACAGCTCTGCAACCATGCCCCATTTACCAGTCACAGCTCTGCAACCACACCCTGTTAACCAGTCACCGCACCGAAACCACACACCACTAACCAATCTCAGCTCGGTAACCACACCTAGTTAACCAATTACAGGTGTGTTCCTAACCCATACTTACTACTCAAAGCTGTCTCACACATAGTTAACCAATCAGAGCCCTGTCTCAACACCCACTCAACCAATCACAGCTCTGTCCAAACTCCCTGTTGTGCACGCCAGTAACCAATCAGCACCATGCAATGTGCAGGGTGCTTAAGATGGCTGTTGTGTCCCTCTCCTTGGCCAATCAGAAACTCAAGCACCAGCACAGCAGACACCAACACCGATGATCCTGAAGAGCCGGTCACGACTGTACAGGATGCTGAGATTTACCTGCTCAAGTCTGGAGAGCTCACGTGAGTCTGAACCTCCATCCATATACACTATAGATCTTTAGGAGTCTAGCAAATATGCGCTACACACACACATATACAATACCCAGTACACACTGTGGATCTGTGAGTCTGAACCTCACTCCATATACTGTGTGGATCTACCTGAATTTAAACCCCACTCCAAATACTGTGTGGATCTACCTGAATTTAAACTCCACTCCATATACTGTATGGATCTACCTGAATTTAATCTCCACTCCACATACCGTATGGGTCTACCTGAATTTAAACCTCACTCCACATACTGTATGGGTCTACCTGAATTTAATCTCCACTCCACATACTGTATGGGTCTACCTGAATTTAAACTCCACTCCACATACTGTATGGATCTACCTGAATTTAATCTCCACTCCACATACTGTATGGATCTACCTGAATTTAAACTCCACTCCACATACCGTATGGGTCTACCTGAATTTAATCCTCCTTACTGTGTAAGCTCTGCGGTGACTGCATTGCTGTTCAGTGTAATTGGTCAGCAGGGTGCACTTTGGCTCGCGGGGCTGGAGTTTGTCCAGGTTCCTGTGGTTTGAAGCTGTCTCATGTAAGACTGCACCCCATGGCCAGGAGCACAGCTGTCCAGCGCTCCCTCTCTTATCGCTGAGTGTCAGAGCTGCGCCCAGGACAGGCCTCTCAGCTTGTTTCAGTGGGGCTGGCTGGCTTTGATCGGGACATTCTGCCGTTGCTGTAGATTATTCCATCTCAAATCAGTCAGTACCTGGGAGGTTTACAGACCTCAGTCGCAGCTTCTCCCCATAATCCCTGGCTGTAAACTGTTACTGATTTTGCAGAGTTTGACAAACTTATCTTACAATGACGCTGTAAAAGTGTAGAAGTGTAAAAGACGCTGCGCAAGTATTTTTAACAGGTTGTGGAATCCCCCTTTATCATGCAGTGACAGTTCAAAGCCATACATGCATGTTTTTAAAAAATCACTTTTACAATGTAATTCTGTAGGTCTGATCTCAGTGTGGCATCCTGTTGCGAAGCTTGTCAAATTCTAATATAAGCTCTGAGGCTGAGGTGCAGGGCCAGTGTTGATGACCTCAGAGGGCCTGTCCCTGGCTATTGTTGATGACCTCACGGGTGGTGTGTGCCATTATATTACAGTCATTTAGCTGGTGCTTTGCTAACCCTCCCCCATGGGAGCAATGTGGGGCCTCGCTCTGGGGCCTAATGTAAGTCATGTGCCTTAGCCACTAGACTACAGGCTGCCCTCTGCTGCCCCCTGCAGGTTGAGCGTGCCCCTAACCATCGAGGACATTGTGCAGTTTGGGGACGGGTCCCGTGAGCTCCTCATCAGGTCCAGCTGCTACAGCCTCATCCCCATGGAGCTGCGCGAGGCCGGCCCCACCATCAGCTGGGTGTTCTCCTCCGAGCCCAAGAGCATCTCCTTCAGCGTGGTGTACCGAGAGGGGCCCGACACGCCCCTGGAGCAGGCCAAGGTGAGGGGGGGAGAGGGGAGCCCGACACGCCCCTGGAGCAGGCCAAGGTGAGGGGGAGAGGGGGAGGAGAGGGGAGCCCGACACGCCCCTGGAGCAGGCCAAGGTGAGGGGGGAGAGGGGAGGAGAGGGGGACCAGGCACACCCCTGGAGCAGGCCAAGGTGAGGGGGGGAGAGGGGGGCCCGACACGCCCCTGGAGCAGGCCAAGGTGAGGGGGGGAGGGGGGAGCCCGACACGCCCCTGGAGCAGGCCAAGGTGAGGGGGAGAGGGGAGGAGAGGGGAGCCCGACACGCCCCTGGAGCAGGCCAAGGTGAGGGGGGGAGAGGGGAGGAGAGGGGGACCAGGCACACCCCTGGAGCAGGCCAAGGTGAGGGGGGGAGAGGGGGGCCCGACACGCCCTGGAGCAGGCCAAGGTGAGGGGGAGAGGGGGCCCGACACGCCCCTGGAGCAGGCCAAGGTGAGGGGGGGGAGAGGGGGCCCGACACGCCCTGGAGCAGGCCAAGGTGAGGGGGGAGAGGGGGCCCGACACGCCCTGGAGCAGGCCAAGGTGAGGGGGGAGAGGGGGCCCGACACGCCCTGGAGCAGGCCAAGGTGAGGGGGAGAGGGGGGAGCCCGACACGCCCTGGAGCAGGCCAAGGTGAGGGGGAGAGGGGAGCCCGACACGCCCTGGAGCAGGCCAAGGTGAGGGGGAGAGGGGGAGGGGGGCCCAGACACACCCTGGAGCAGGCCAAGGTGAGGGGGGAGAGGGGGGGGCCAGGCACACCCCTGGAGCAGGCCAAGGTGAGGGGGAGAGGGGGGGCCCGACACGCCCCTGGAGCAGGCCAAGGTGAGGGGGGGAGAGGGGGGCCCGACACGCCCTGGAGCAGGCCAAGGTGAGGGGGGAGAGGGGGAGAGGGGGCCCGACACGCCCTGGAGCAGGCCAAGGTGAGGGGGAGAGGGGGCCCGACATGCCCTGGAGCAGGCCAAGGTGAAGGGGAGAGGGGGAGAAGGGGCCAAGGTGAGGGGGAGGGGGGAGCCCGACACGCCCCTGGAGCAGGCCAAGGTGAGGGGGCAGGCCAAGGTGAGGGGGAGAGGGGGCCCGACACGCCCCTGGAGCAGGCCAAGGTGAGGGGGGGAGAGGGGGACCAGACACACCCCTGGAGCAGGCCAATTTGATAAATTAAAAATTACTTCTTGGAGAGGAGGACACCACGATTGTTTCTGCCTGCCACAATGTCAGAGAAGGTAGAGGGTAATTCAGTAATGTACCACAGTTTATAAACATCTGTACAATATGGGTAAATATGTTCGTGTTAGGGATGAGGAGTGCAGTTATTGTATCTTTGTTTACTGTTCTATTTATTTTATGCTTTAGCAACATAAGATTATCTTGTCATGCCAATAAAGTACATTTGAATTGAATTGAATTGAATTGAAAGGGATGGAAGATAGGGAGAGGTGGAGATGTAAAGAGAAGGAGAGGGAGAGGGAAGGAG
>CM040756.1:2490283-2532783 GCA_022829145.1 Albula goreensis
GGGGCTCGGTGCCTAAATGCTTGAATGGAAATATGCATTTGCCGATTTTAAAGTTTTAATTTTTTTTTTCATGGTTATGGTACTTATAAACGTGTCCGTTCAGCCATGAAATAAAATGTAAGCATGTTGATTTCGCCGTGGAATAAATTTTATTGATGATGATGATGGAGTGCGTTTGTTGTCATATCTGAGTCTCAGTTTTACTTGGCTGTTTGATTCCCTTTGAGAACGAAAAGGTCATGTAAATGTAATGCCTGGTCCACGGATTCACTTGGACAGATAGTTTTGCTTCACATAGTTGCTCTACGTCACCTGTAAGTCTCAGGGGCCGTGTCAGTGGTCCAAGCTGCTGGTGCGGGAGTCAAAGCAGACCATGGTACCGTGAGTCTACTTTCACACAGGCAGAACGCCGCAGTTACGCGGCAGTGCTCCACTTACCTTCTTAAGCACTGTTAAACTAACACAGCCGTCACACAAATCTGTGTTTTCAAATAAATTACGCACCAATTATTACCGGACACTTAAGCAAAGGGGGTCCCAGGATCTCCCCACTGAATCCGAGAAGCCTTGGTCGCCATGGCAGCGGTGACTCTTTCCCACGCTTTTGTTTTCCGTGTCACGCACCCCATGTGGTCACCTGTATCACCTGGCCGTTTCGCGCCGGGGATTTGGGAGATAATCCCGGTGCAGCAAGATGGAGGGGGAAAGGCAAACATGAAAGATTTACTGTCATGCATCGGGTCCCCTTCGCAGTACAAGGTGGCATGTCAGTACGGTGTTCCCCTATTTATGCTGTTTTTAGTTTAATTTATATTAGTTTTTGATTGGCTGATCTTTGAACGGGCAGCCGCTATTGAGTTGGCATCACTTTCCCATTGTTTTAAATGGATGAGATGAAATATAGCCTTCTTGTCAATGCGGTAGTGCAGACAAATGTGTTTCCACGGTGTTTATGTAAATTCGGTAGATCATTAACAATCACACACCCAGGACCCAATTTCCTACGCAAATGCAAAAATCAGTTGCGCACCAACTACCACATTTGAGCAAAATTTGTTTTCTTGGTATGTCCCCTCCCCCCAAGTTTATACACCATATGAAATCGCTGGACATGCAACCGTGTCTTCACTTTAATCCCCTGGCAATGCGATTCGTGCAACAGAGAAGGGGGCTTTAAAGCTGCGGATTTGTCATGTTTTGGTTTTGCATGGCAACGAATGCGCCACTGAATTTGGGGAACTGGACTTGTGACCAGAAGGTTTAATGTTCGAATCCCTGGTCAGAATGTTTGCTCGCTCTCCACGATATAAGCGTTCTCTGCCAAACGGACATTTCAAATTCACGAAAAACACTTCTTCAGAACAAATAATCACAATTACGCTCAGTCAGATGTTGAGTGATTGACGGACATCGAGGAGAACACAAGGGTAGAAGCGACGCCCTGAATCGCAGGTGCCACGGCGGAGCGAGAGTCGTTTAAAAGTGATTCGCTAGTGGCAGCCATAAAATATTCCCATCTGCCTGCCGCCGAGAAACGTCACCTTGCTCTTCATTCACCGCGAAGTCATCCCACTGACTGACGGCAGTTTGATAGCAGTGCACGGAGGAGAGTCTTCGGTCTGCGTTCTGCTAACATGCACGCCTTCAACTACAAAAGTCTTTGCTTGATAACCATGGCTTCGTCCGTAAGTATTCCATTACCTGTGTTTTTGGAACGCAAATTATTATTTTGCAGTGATATTTCAGAGGCATATGTTGTAGCTGTAATTACTTCGTAGAATGCCAAAATTACAACTACCCAAGCCCGGTTACATCATACAGTAACTGCTTAATTGAAATACATGGTTGAAAGAAATGCATATCTCTGTCTGTTCCTCGATAAACTTGTTTGTTGAGTCGTCAGCAGGGGTTATCCTAGTTTCGAACATACTAGTTTCGTGTGGGGCTTATTAATTTTAATTTGAATTAATGAGGAGCATAGGAACAAAATTATAACCCGCGGGGGAAAAATATGAAAGCATGGAAGTGATTTACAACGACAATTACATGTTGTGGTAGTGCATGATGATGCCCTGTGTGTGTGTATGTGTGTGTGTGTGTGTGTGTGTGTGAGAGAGAGAGAGAGAGAGAGAGAGAGAGAGAGTAAGAGTATGTATATAGCTGTCCTCTACTCAGGTATTTGAAAAGCCAAACTGTTATGACACATCTTCATCACTTGATTATTTTCAAACACAATGCAATTTCACCCTCTCTGAGCAGGATGGATAAGGGACTGTATCACCATTACCATATTTATGAGTTATGAATATCATGCCATGCGCCTTCTTAAAATGCTTCTAAATTACCCAGAATGCAGTTTTATCAATACTGACGAGGGCTACCCGTCCTCATCGGGTGGGTAATCTCTGCATGTCTGTCGCCTACTGCCATGTAATGTCCCCTGAGGTTTACTTACCCCTTTCAATGTTCTGCCCTTTCAGGACCAGAAGCATCAGAGACCGAATGTTTATTCCGAGAGCAAACTTTTTAAAGAAACGCTTGATAAGATAATTGGATGCAAAAAATAAAAAATCACAGAGTAAAATCACATCACAGAAGTATATGTATTCCTGTTGCAGAGTTGGCTCTTTTATTATTTTCCTCTTTTCATTCCAGTCTTAAATTCCCAGTGTTTTATTCAGAAGCCACACTCTTTGCTACGACCTCCACCGTCACAGACAGGCCAGCACTCATTTTAAAACGGAGAAAGAAAATGTGACTCAGGGCCACTTCTTCACACTGCAGTCTGCGAGTCCAAGCTTGTACAGACAGTTCACATTTACACCCAGATTACACCGGGGTCGTACATCAAGGTGAAGAAACCGGCTGTATTTATGTGAGCCTGGCGTAAACTGGCAGTAATGCTGCTGTGTCTCTCGGCATTGCCCCTACTCAAATAAACATTAAATAAATAAAGTTTGGTGCAGCCAGGTACATGACTGGCCAGTAGGGGTCGATGATGAGGGATGAGACCCAAGCATCTCCACCAATCAGAGCCCTTCCTGAATTAACGAGCTACTTTTTACAGTTTTGTAAGTAAGCTTTTTCATCCATTTTTTAAGAGCAGACAGACCCGAAAATGTCGTTTTAACTTCTCTGTACATTCTGTAGAGATCTCCAAAACCAATTCAGCATTGTTATTGCAATTGTCAAAATTGGACTTCTAAATTGTCACTTTGCTCATTTCTTATATTTACATTGCGTCATGGAGTTTTTAAATTTGTTTCGATCAATCACATCCACCCTCAGACAGTCAATGAATGTTTTCCAGACACTTCCAGAGTCAAGACTGCCCAACTGATAAAAAAAAAAAAAAACCTCCTAGAGTACATGCATGTAAGCATACTCCAATGCTGTGTTTTTTCATCACATTTTTTTTTTGTCTCACGATTATGACATCAAGCAAATGTGCCCAGCAGTGCTGTAGAGAACAAAGGATACTGCTTTAGTAGTAAGTGGGTAAATGCTCTCCCAGGTAACTAGCACTTCATGGGACACCAACCCTTGTAGATCAGACAGTAGCCTTGCAGGTATAATTGCACATCTCCTCATTATTTTTTATCTCACCCAAATGGAATGGAGGTATGTTATGAACCCTCTCCTAAACCCCCCCCCCACCCCCCATTACCCCCCCTCACCCTCAGCCTGCCACATGCACCTGTCAGTTCTGAGAGCCAAGTGGAGATGCAGAGGGTTCCATTGGCTGAAGTCGTCCCTGACTCAGTCTGTTTCAGGACTCTCTGAGGCAGGGTTGGGGAAGGATGTTTGCTCCTGGACTTCCTGCCAGCTCCTGCTCTTCTTTATTTAATGAGCCCGATCTCTTTCATGGTCTGACATTTTTTTTTTCAACATGATAAAAAG
Organism: Albula goreensis; assembly: GCA_022829145.1. Taxonomy (NCBI): domain Eukaryota; kingdom Metazoa; phylum Chordata; class Actinopteri; order Albuliformes; family Albulidae; genus Albula; species Albula goreensis. The sequence goes on from CM040756.1 coordinate 2,494,184, forward strand.
CCCAAATAATGAGTAGACAGCAACTCCTGAGAATTAACTACATCCAGTTTTCTCACCTTTAATGTATGATGTTCTTTCTATCAATTAAAAGTAAGTAACTTAATGCATTTTGACATAGTTAAGTCATAGACATCTTAAGTCTTGGGTATTCTTTAGAAGATAGTACTAGTATTAACATTCACATGTGGGCAGTGGACGGAATAACAATTTTAAAAACACAAATAGCACTAAACTGACAAAAAAATTAATTTAAAAAAGTAGCAAGACAGCAACCAAAGAAGAGAATAGATCAAAAAGGAAAGGAAAAACTTTAACAAACACTGACTCCGATCTGATGTCTGCTGCAAAGCTCATGTGTGGAAGCTGAAGGCTGTTATCATGGAGCTATATGAAGTTTTCTCAACGCAGGCTAACCTATGTGTGAGCCCGGCTAGCTGATCAGCTAATTGAGTCAGCGTAATTGGTGGAGACAAAGCCATGCTTTTACACCAGCCCTGTGCTGGGCGCACACTAACACAGCCACCAAAGGTTTCGCAGTACTGAAAATGTTTACCGAACATCAGGCTGCGGTAATTCCCGCATTTCTGAAGGCAAGCCCGTTAGCACCCCGTGGTTGTGCAAACTAGCACTTAGTACGTGTGTATGAAGCAAATATGCATTGTTACTTTCAGTTTAGTTCAGTGCTGCTCTCCCTCTTTCCTTCGAGGGGCTGATTGCAGGAAGAAATAAAGTAATTTGTAAGAGTGTGTTAGCAAGTGCTCCAAAAGCATGTTTTCTGTCTGAGTCTGTTTTGCAAATGCGGTCCCAAAGAGGGGGTCTGACCTGGTTTTGGTCTTCAAAAACACTAATTTCCCTCTTCCGCTGTGTAAAAGCTCTTCACGCTAACAAAACCACTCAATGACAAAGAATGAAGTAACACACTGATTCATTTTTTTTGCGTTTTTCTCTCTATGAGTGTTTGTGTGTGTGTGTGTAGCTCTCACATTAGTGGATTGCAATAATGGTGTAAAATAAAGTTTTGAGTGTGTGTGTGTGTGTGTGTGTGCATACGTGTGTGTATAGTTTGTCTGAATCTCACTGTCTTGCCAAATGCTTCAAAAATGCATCTGTTGGTTAAAAAAAAAAACACCATCTGTGGTGGACAGTGCAGGATGGCCGGGGCCTCAGTTCTGATCTGTTAATGGGGTCCGACTGCAGCCATTAAGGGTTTCTCAGCGTACGGAGCAGATGTGCAGTAAGGTGTTCCTCTACTGCAGCCATTAAGGGTTTCTCAGCGTACGGACCAGATGTGCAGTAAGGTGTTCCTCTACTGCAGCCATTAAGGGTTTCTCAGCGTACGGACAGATGTGCAGTAAGGTGTTCCTCTACTGCAGCCTTTAAGGGTTTCTCAGTTGTGCAGTAAGGTGTTCCTCTACTGCAGCCATTAAGGGTTTCTCAGCGTACGGAGCAGATGTGCAGTAAGGTGTTCCTCTCTGCAGCCATTAAGGGTTTCTCAGCATATGGAGCAGATGTGCAGTAAGGTGTTCCTCTACTGCAGCCATTAAGGGTTTCTCAGCGTACGGAGCAGATGTGCAGTAAGGTGTTCCTCTACTGCAGCCATTAAGGGTTTCTCAGCGTACGGAGCAGATGTGCAGTAAGGTGTTCCTCTACTGCAGCCATTAAGGGTTTCTCAGCGTACGGAGCAGATGTGCAGTAAGGTGTTCCTCTACTGCAGCCATTAAGGGTTTCTCAGCGTACGGAGATGTGCAGTAGATGTGCAGCGTAAGGATGTTCCTCTACTGCAGCCATTAAGGGTTTCTCAGCATATGGAGCAGATGCGCAGTAGGTGTTCCTCTACTGCAGCCATTAAGGGTTTCTCAGAGTATGGAGCAGATGTGCAGTAAGGTGTTCCTCTACTGCAGCCATTAAGCGTACGGACCAGATGTTCTCACTGCAGCCATTAAGGGTTTCTCAGCGCACGGAGCAGATGTGCAGTAAGGTGTTCCTCTACTGCAGCCATTAAGGGTTTCTCAGCGTACGGAGCAGATGTGCAGTAAGGTGTTCCTCTACTGCAGCCATTAAGGGTTTCTCAGCGTGTGCAGTAAGGTGTTCCTCTACTGCAGCCATTAAGGGTTTCTCAGCAGAGATGTGCAGTAAGGTGTTCCTCTACTGCAGCCATTAAGGGTTTCTCAGCGTACGGAGCAGATGTGCAGTAAGGTGTTCCTCTACTGCAGCCATTAAGGGTTTCTCAGCGTACGGAGCAGATGTGCAGTAAGGTGTTCCTCTACTGCAGCCATTAAGGGTTTCTCAGCGTACGGAGCAGATGTGCAGTAAGGTGTTCCTCTACTGCAGCCATTAAGCAGCCATGTGCAGTAAGGTGTTCCTCTACTGCAGCCATTAAGGGTTTCTCAGCGTACGGAGCAGATGTGCAGTAAGGTGTTCCTCTACTGCAGCCATTAAGGGTTTCTCAGCGTACGGAGCAGATGTGCAGTAAGGTGTTCCTCTACTGCAGCCATTAAGGGTTTCTCAGCGTACGGACCAGATGTGCAGTAAGACAGGCCACTGAAATTTATCTGGCGAGGATTTCTTCCTGCTCTGAAAATGGTGTAACCATGTACTATATATATATATATATATATATACACACACACACGAGGTGTGGCTATTAAATAATGAGACTAATGCTCAAGAAAAACAAGTCTATTTCCAGCGAACTGAAGACGCGAGCTGATTGAAACTTCCAGGGGTTGTTAATGTCTGCCCATTAGTCAATGTATACCATGTGGTTTGCACATGCTCGCTGTGGTTCAACTTACATAAGCCCTGTCTCGTTATTTAACAGACACACCTATATATAATATATATATATATATATATATATATATATATATATATATATATATATATATATATATATATATATATATATATATATATATATATATATATATATATATATATGTGGGTATTTTAAGATGAAGTTCTGACTTACGCTTCAGATATAGAAGGTTTCAGATATATTTGTTTCCCTCCTTAATGCTTGGGACAGAGGCATAATTTTTTTCTTGATTCAGCTCTGTATTCCACAATTTCAGTTGTTGTAATAAAAAAAAAACACATTGATTCACAAGTACATCTTCAACATGGTTTCTTAAAGTTGTCAACTTTTATATAAAAAAATAGAGATGAGTATGTTGTAAATGGCTCATTTGTTTGGACTGTAGAGTGTAGAATGAAGGTCCTCTTTTGAAATGTTCTGTTTTACCCTACAGGAAGAGTTTGAGTGGCATAATTATGAGCTGAAGGCTTAGCTGTGTTCTCTGTATATTAATATTATATAATATAAGTGCAAGTTTTATATTTGGCCTTTGTTTTACCTTTGGCTCAGTTCTGTTTTGCAATGATGACATGAGGAATCAACGTGTATCCTCAGTTTGCTGTGAATATGAAAATAATAAATATGTTAACAGTGCGCAAGATCACACATCTGCATCACCTTCCATTCCTTACTCTGAAGTGCTCTAGCTGCAGCCTTACATGGCAAGAAAGTTCATGTGCAAGTAACTATTTAAGTTATTAAATAAATGAATATTAATAAATAATTATATAAGTGCAAGTTTTGTATTTGTCCTTTGTTTTACCTTTGGCTCAGTTCTGTTTTGCAATGGTGACATGGGGTATCAACGTGGGACTCCAAGCAATTTTGAAACAGATCAGATTAATGAAGGCATGATTAGGTGGGAAATAGACAGTCAGATTTTATGTGACCAGGACACCCTCTGTTTTTTGGGCCAAGGTATCTACACCGTGACAAGTCATTCACTAATTCTGCAAATCTACATGAACTTTTATGTATTTATTTTTTATGTGCTTGTATATTAAACATTTTAAAATCGAAATGTGTTTTGAATAATACGTTTTGAAAAGTACAGTTTTTCCCTGTAATTTACATTTTTAAACATGATGAAAATGATAAGCGTCTGAGTGTTTCCTTGGAAACTAAAAAAAAAAAAAAAAAAACACAAATGCATCCTTGCTTTTTTGGTTATGAGTTTTAGGGGCCATGGAGCAGTTTGATTGGGTGATTCTCTGCAGTCCTAAAACACCTGACCTTTCTCAGCTGCGTGTCACATCCTGTGGCTCCAAAATGGTTCTGCACAGTGATCCAACTCTGAAAACTGAAACGCAGGTTAAAATCACAGGTAAAACTGGACACGGAGCAAGCTAAATGTAAATGTAATTCAGCCAAACCTAAATCGTTTCAATAAATGTGTGAGGAAACTAGTTTGTTTTGAAAGGTTCTGTTTGTGCCGGTTTTTGTGCGCCTGATGAAATACCCGTGATTTTAATCACCTCCCCAGACAGAGGAACCAAACTTATCTCTGCCCTTTGCAGTATCCTGGATCACAGGGCTTTTTTAAAGAAGGAGTTTTATTTTAACAGAGTATTTGTTTCATGCACAGATGAATCGCCTTTTATCACGCCGTTGGAGTGCGTCGCTAGAAGAAAGCCCTTTGAAAACCTTGAAGTCATTGAGTTGTAATTGCATGTGCTTGCATGCGAGTGCTTGTTTGCGTGTGAGAGAGAGAGAGTGTGGTGTGTTTGTGTGTGCATGTCATTATGTTAGGCTATAAGGACATATATCTGTATTAACTAAGGGATCCTGAGAAAAAATCTAAGGTACTCTCAAAGAAAAAAAAAAACGTTAAAATATGTACAATGCCAAATGTTCATCATTTAAAGTAAACAGATTACATGCGAATGGTGTTTCTTTCAGATCATAAAACTATATATCCTGCGTGGAGAAGACGATAGACAGAGCAAGCATGTGCATAAAATGCGTACAGCGATGTAAACCAAGGGATGGGAGACAGCGAGCAACTGTTTCATGTTCCCGCCCGTGTTTTTTTTTTTTTTTTTGCGTTTCGAATGCGCATTAACCACTCGCTCATTAACCCGCGTGCAAACTTCACCTTCGGGCAGACATGTTAATGGCAAGTACACAAAGGCAACAGAACCATTCGCTAATTAATATATTTTTTTTACTCACTATGGTAATTAGTGAGAGAGGGTTCCAGGACGCTTATTATTAGAGACTTTAATACCTAAGTAATTACTTCCCCGCGTTCGCCCGTCAGTGCTGCTGTGATGTTGCTCTCAAGCGCACACGTGAGGCTGATTTCCCTCCTCGATGTGGGCTGCTGGAGCGGAGGCCTGGAGGCCTGGAGGCCGCAGTCCACATTCAGCAGTGTGTAACTCGGGCGGCGGCGAAAAAATTAAAAAGTGCACCTCCAGGTCAAATTTTCTCATACAGCCCAATCAAAGGGGGCACTTGATCGCGTTTGCTCCACTAGAAGGGTACTCTGGAGGGTATTTTATCATGTTTTCTCATGCGCACGTAAGAGGGCACTTTCGCCGCATTTTTTTTTAACAAAACGGGCACCAGAAAAAGTTCTTTCTAGCGCTCTTAAGGGTTTTTTTTTTTTACCTGTCCTGCTACAAGCCACTTCTCTGTGGAGTTAAGTTTCATGCCACGATTAATTCCTTATTATATCTAGATGTTATGTCTGTGTTTGTATTACTCTCCCTGCTCCAGGTCTTGTCGAGTTTGCATCCAGAGTGCGAGTACATTTTTCAGCTGGAGAGAGAGGAGGCGCGCTGTCGCAGGGAGATCGCCGAACATGAGAACAGCAGCGCAGCAGAGACTCACCGACCTGCAGGTACAGTGACCTCTCACCTGCACTGCGCCAGCCTGCAGGTGATCCTCTCACCTGCACAGGTGACCTCAGTGACCTCTCACCTGCACTGCGCCAGCCTGCAGGTACAGTGATCTCTCACCTGCACTGCACCAGCCTGCAGGTACAGTGACCTCTCACCTGCACTGCGCCAGCCTGCAGGTACAGTGACCTCTCACCTGCACTGCACCAGCCTGCAGGTACAGTGATCTCTCACCTACACTGCACCAGCCTGCAGGTACAGTGATCTCTCACCTGCACTGCGCCAGCCTGCAGGTACAGTGATCTCTCACCTGCACTGCGCCAGCCTGCAGGTACAGTGACCTCTCACCTGCACTGCACCAGCCTGCAGGTTACAGTGACCTCTCACCTTCACTGCTTCAGTGAGAAGGGAGGAGGAGCTACCACACTGTATCAGTGACCTATAACAACACTGGCAACACTGTAGAGAGACATTTTTGGTTGGTTCAAACATGTCAATGATTGACAGCTGAGAGTAGGTCCACCTTAAAAGGGGTTCATTAGCCTTATTAAAAATGTACTTTTTTGCATTTTTTTGGGATAATTAGAGATTATTGAGGGAGGAACAGCACTGAATTAGTGGGACCACATTATCTTGAACCCCCCCCCCCTCTATCTCTTTCTCTCTCTCTGTACAGGGTGCCCGCCACTGTGGGACTCAGTCGTGTGCTGGCCCAGCGCTGTGATTGGTCAGACAGTCCATTCTCCCTGCCCCCTGGTCTTCTCCCTCTTTCAGAACAATACCGGTACCGTCACCATGCTCTGTGTGTGTGTGTGTGTGAGTGTGTGTGTGTGAGTGTGACAGTCAGGGATATGTACAATCCAGTCACAGTATGACGGTGACTTAACAGCCAAAGAAATGTTTTTCTCACTGGCAGGAAAATGGCAGAACAATCAGTCAAACCGGATGCCATGCAATGAGACGTTGAAACAGACAGCAGTATGAGGTACAGTCGGTTAATGATGGAAGAATTCACAGGCAGGGAAAAAATATTGAAAAAAAAAAAATTAGTAGGTCAAATACATAGAAGTCAAATACAAGTCAGTCCTCATTTTTAATTGGATTTGCTGGAGAGTTTTTGGGGAAATGTTTCTGCTGGGCCTTGAGTGTAGACCAGTCATCGGCTCCATCTGTTTGGTGTTCTGGGGGTCAGTTATATCGCTGTCTAAGCCTTCATATTTCTAATGAAAGGAACTCCCGGTTGTATGTGATCATTGCTGATCAGCCAGCTCCCTCTGCCAGCCTCGCATCCTCTCAGTCCAACGTGGTGTAACCGCACTTTCAAGCGCTGTCGGGCGGTAGTTTTCCCCGAGTCTGGAGTAACGAATCACAAATCATTCCCGTCCCCGTGCTTTGCCGTCAGAAAATTGAAATAAATGTTGAAATTGAAATAAAGACGTGTAGCTACAAACATGGAATATAATCAGCTGTCCCAATCTATTAATTTTCAGACCAGTCAAGAGCACAACTCTACCTAATCATATTATGTCTAAACTCCCAGTGGACCTTCCTGGTGGGCCGCAAATCTGACCACCTGAGAATGCAGTAACGCTGCTAAACTCTAGGGGGAGTAAGGGCCCAGCAGCGGTAAGAGACCATTACATGCTTTTGCTAATGAAATGGTCACTTATCACCTCTCATGAATAATGCATCCTGGGACTGGCTGTGTGAAATGATAAACCAACCAATGCCAGCCCACTAAATCCGCCATCAGATGGATTTGATTGGCTTACATGGCACCAATCATATTGCAGGAAGTCTAGTCAAGAAAAATTAACAAAGCTATGAAGACACACTCTCACATCAAACTCTGAGCACCTGGTGCTCTTTGGATGGCTTTTTTAAAATTTTTTTTTTTTTTTTTTTTTGTAATGCTTTTTCCCTGTTTCTCTCATAATTTCTAACGGCCCATCTGTATTCACAAACAGCGCTCATTTCTCTCAGCCTGCGTTATCGGCCCAGGAGAGTGAGTGAGGACAGGCGGGCGCTCTCCTGCGAAACACATTATGTTGACCGCAGGTTCATTTCACACCACTGATTTCCAAAGCTGAGTCCGTGTAATCGTGAGCAGGAGGAAGACGCTGCCGCGGAATGAAAGGGAGAGGTAGCGAAACGGGATAGCACTTAAGACAGATGTGAAGGCAAAGGCATATAAAACTGAGAGGCAATCAGCATAAGCAACAATCAGTGGAAACAAAATAAAAAGCTGTGCAAAACTTTTAAGCAAGTGTGTGAGTATGCACTAAATAAGTGAAAACAGCAGTGAGTGAGTGAGTGAGTGAGTGAGTGAGTAGCTGACTGAGTTGCCTGTAAGTATATTGTGAGAATATCGTGTTGTGGACACGCCTGCCATGTGTGGCTGCAGGGGGCGTGACCCGGAACTGCACTGCCATTGGCTGGACCAGACCACACCCTCCTTATTACATCGCCTGCAGTGTGGAGGACCAGATACCAGAGGTGAGGGGAATTCTGGGAATCTGGAGGTTGAGGTGGGCAAGGGGAACGTGTGCCCGTAGCCTGGTTAACTGAAAAGGCACAGGGGCCATGCTGTACTTTCAATCACGCAGCTCTGCCCTGGCATTCCAAACCAGAGGAATTGTGATTTCCACTGAAAACAAAAAAACAAACGAAAAGACACACAATACTCTCCCATTACAGCAGCGGCGCCATTAAAGAGAGGGAGTTCCTGAAGGCCAGCAGGATGAGATGGTGTTTTTGTTCCCCATTCACATCAGCATCCAGTTCAGATCCAGAGAAACAGTTCCAGCGCGTTACGCACTGTGTCAGTCGATCAATCAAGTGCTTAGAAACAGAAAATGGCGACACACCCCGTAACGCTGAACGACCAGTGCTGGCCACCACTGCGATAGAATACAACTACATTCATAAACGCCGGGCACCGCTGGCACTTTTCAGTGGTTGTTAATTATTACTCACAAGATGTATTTTCAAGTGCCACTGGTATACCTGCCAAATAAATAAATAATAAAAAAACAGCGCGCATAATACTGAGTGAAAGTGTGATTTAGTGTTTTTAATGAATTGATTTTGCCTCTCTGTTTGACACAGGAGTCATACTTTGCCGCAGTGAAGAGGATTTACACTGTTGGGTACAGCTCTTCCCTCACTGCGCTGCTCATTGCTGTCGCCATCCTGTTGCATTTCAGGCAAGGGCTCGTTGATTGATTGATTGAGTTGTTGAGTTGCTTGATTAATTGATTGATTGATTGTGTTGCTTGATTAATTGATTGATTGTGTTGCTTGATTAATTGATTGATTGATTGATTGATTGCACAGAGAACCAACAGCAGTTAGTTAGGACCCTGTTGATTTCCCCTGTCAGATGACCATTTATTTAATAATAATAATAATAATAATCGGCCACACTTTTCTGGAGATGTGTGCTCTTGATTGGTCAGCAGGCCCTCATGGCTATGTGGATGCATACAGGTATAAATCGGCCTCACGCCATAAATAACACAGATCTTTACCCACAACCTTCCTCCCCCCATCGTCTTCTGAACTCAGACACTGACTGAACCGTGTAAATGTCCTCTTTTTCAGCCGGCTTCACCTCCTCACTGTCCTACAGATCAAATAACTCAAGGGAGGCCAGCGTAATTCATCATATGCGATAGAGATTATCTCATCAATTACATATTCACTGCAAAATGGCATGCCTGCCGTTCTGTGTTCATTAATGGTTGTTCAAAGGGCAGACTATTCATGAAAGACCTCAGCATTAAAGAAAGTGGATTAGTCTGTGTTTAACTGAAGGCTGAATCAGTTTTTCAATATTAGTCATTTGTAGTTGGCTGGTCTCCGGCAGTGACTTACATTAGGGCCTGTGTTTAGGTTTGAAGCCTCAGGTTCAGGTACTTGCAGTCACCTGGGTGGAACTCTCAGGTGTGTGTACCTGCAGTCATCTGGGTGGAACTCTCAGGTGTGTGTACCTGCAGTCACCTGGGTGGAACTCTCAGGTGTGTGTACCTGCAGTCACTGGGTGGAACTCTCAGGTGTGTGTACCTGCAGTCACCTGGGTGGAGACTTCCAGTGAGGGAGACTGGGCAAGGGTAACAGGATCTCAACATCAGATGATGGTGATGATGGTGTGTTTTTTGCAGGAGACTCCGGTGTGCTCGTAATCACATCCATGTCCAGCTCTTCCTCTCCTTCATCCTGAAGGCTGTGGCAGTGTTTGTGAAGGATGCCACCCTATTCGCTGGAGACATTGACCACTGCACTCTGTCTACTGTAAATACTTAATATAATAATATTCGGTACTCTTTCCTCTATAAATACACTTTGCCTAATGTAAATGCATACCGTATGTTTACTTAAGCGTAGATCTTCCCATTTTGTAGCATCGAATATGATTTACAGAGACCGATGTATTTTATTCTCTTTGGGTTATACTTTGTAGTGCTAGTACATTGAAAGGTGGGCTCTTTGAATTGTGCAAAATCAAAGATTGTAAGGTATTATTATTATTATTATTATTATTATTATTTCCAGGCTGCATGCAAGGCCTCTGTGGTCTTCTGCCATTACTGCGTTATGACCAATTTCTTCTGGCTCCTGGTGGAGGCGCTATACCTAAACGCACTGCTGCTCTCCTCTCTGCATCACTGTCTATGGCGCTTTCGCCTGCTGGGCTGGGGTGAGTCTGTGTTTAAACACTGCAGAATACTGTCCTGTTTGGGTGAGTCTGTGTTTAAACACTGCAGAATACTGTCCTGTTTGGGTGAGTCTGTGTTTAAACACTGCAGCACACTGTTCTGTTTGGGTGAGTCTGTGTTTAAACACTGCAGAATACTGTCCTGTTTGGGTGAGTCTGTGTTTAAACACTGCACCATACTGTGCTGTTTGGGTGAGCCTGTGTTTAAACACTGCAGAATACTGTCCTGTTTGGGTGAGTCTGTGTTTAAACACTGCAGAATACTGTCCTGTTTGGGTGAGTCTGTGTTTAAACACTGCAGAATACTGTCCTGTTTGGGTGAGTCTGTGTTTAAACACTGCAGAATACTGTCCTGTTTGAGTGAGTGGAAGATAGCTGTAGCCATTCCTTGTTTGTTTGTTGCCCATTTATTATTAATATTAATTGCACAATTTTCTGTCATGCCTAAGCAGACAGTCCTTAGACTTATTTGATTATCTTAAGTTTAGTTCATCCCTCTGAGACACCTGCAAAGCAACCTACTCTGCCCCGGTTTCTGATGGCACAGTGTTTATCTGCTGTAATTTTTCTTTGCAATTCATACCCCAAAAGGACCTGGCAGGGCTATCAGTGGTGCTTGTTTCGCCGTAGTAACCCCTTTTCAAGGCAATGTCAGGAGTGTGTGGGAGGGAGGCTAGCGCAGCGCTCAGCTCAGATCGCTAATGCAGACGGGCAGTGGCACCACATTTGCGCATCCTCCTGGTCTCCCTCCACACTGAAGAGCAATCCCACTCATTAAGAAAGGGGGTGGGGTGGGGGGGGCTCGCATGGTGATCCTCTCATTCCTGAGGAGACGGGGGGATCAGCCATCCGTGCCCAAGCCAAATGACTCATTATTCCTCAAGTAACTCACACATCAAGCTGGATGAGCTTAATTATGAAACAATTTTATTTTAATGTTTAACATCGCGCTGCTTTTCCCCCTGGCTTTCTAAGGTTTGATTGAGATTTTGATGTACTTCTTATCATTTTAATTTGCCATGTGCTGTTTATATTCCCCGCTCCTGCATTCATATGACTCCATCAAAAGACTCATTCATATTTATTTATTTTTAATTTTATTTCCTATACTAATTTATTATTATTTTTTTAAAAATTGCATCTCAAACACGGTTAAGTTGATCAAGTCTAATCAAGTCTGTTTTTGTGGTTAATCATGACTGTGTTTGAAAGTGTGTTTCGCCTTTTGTGTCCCTCAGGAGTTCCTCTACTTTTCATCATCCTGTGGGTTCTGTCCAGGGTGTATTTTGAAGATACAGAGTAAGTGGAATCACAATATTAATAATGTAAATCCCTAATCTCTGGTTTCACCCTGTGCTTCACTGCTCAGCTGTAGCCTTTTAATTAAAGGGCAGTTATTTGCCTTTATTGTCTGTTATCTCAAAAATCTGTACTCTGTCACAAAAAAAAAAAAAACATCAACATTATGACATCACATTCTCGTGGGACTAGAGAGTACAAAACTGAGACAGGGGGTCCTACTTCATGGAACACAACACAACCCCATCCTGTCAGTCAGCTACAGAAGCAATTCATGTGTGGTATCTTATTACAGTGCATAGCGGCAGTTCCCCACTGGGAGTCAAACCTGCAATCTCTTATGTTGCAAGGCCTATATCCTCATTTTATGACACCATATGCATCCAGTCAAAAGGTTGCATAGTCCAGGGGAGGCCATTACAGACCCAGTTATGGAAACATTCTAAAGGGGTGGGGTAATGGCAGTGCCCCAGCAAGGATTTGAACTTGCAACCTTGGAGTCACAAACCTGATTACCTAACTATTGTATCACAACCTAGCAGGGCTTGCACAGCGAAGGGATATCTCAAGAGACCACTCATGCTAATTCCCACGTCGGCATCTCTTAGTGGACCGCCTCCCACATGGCAGGTAATCACCGTGGCGCGGGCTCGAGTGGGACGGCTCTAAAGAGACAGCTGATTGAACGAACTGATGTGGCGGGAATCGCACAGCAGTGATTACCCGCCATGTGGGAGGCGGTCCACTAAGAGAGTGGACCGCAGTGATCTAACCAGAGCTCTGTGTCCCAGGTGCTGGGACGTCAACGAGAACTCTCCGTACTGGTGGATAATCAAGGGGCCCATCGTCGCTTCGATTGCGGTGAGCCGCCGGACGCGCCGTTCCTCCTCCTCCTCCAACTCCTCCTCCTCCTCCGCTTGTCATGGTCATTCTTTCCTTCATCATCGTCACCGTGTGTCCGATTGCTGGGGGCGTCTGTTCCCGTCCGAGAGGGGAGTGGTTATATTACATCATGCATTTATTCAAAGCTGCATGCGGCTGATTGGACTAACCAGGGGCCATTCCCCCTACAGAGGAATATGGAGTTAAGGGCCCAACAGCTGCAATGATCTTGGCGTGGCTATACTGGGGCTTGACCCACCGACCATCCAAGTCCCAGCCAGTCACCAGGCCGCAGGCCGCAGTTCAAATGAAAAAGTCTGTATCCTCACAAGCCCTTCTTAGATGAGACTGGGTGCCCCTGTTTAAACGCTGTCACTGCTTTGATTCCGTAGCGCCCTCCTCTTTCTCCGCTCGGTCGCTCTGGATAAGCGTGTCTGCAGAATGTGTCTGATGCAGTGTATTGCCTCTGTGAGCTCTCCTCCAGGCTCACACGAGCACGCCATCATTTCTGTGCAAGTGACGCTAAGGATTCAAACCCAAAATTGAGGTCCGATGGAACTCATGACCAGGAGGGGAGCTAGCATCGGGTCCTGAGTGTGGTGTTGTACTCCCTCAGTCTGTTTCTTAACCCCTCTTCTTCTTTAACAGGTCAATTTTGTCCTGTTTGTGAACATCATCCGAATCCTGGGACAGAAGCTGAATCCCCGTCTGATTCACTTCAACAACTCCTCACACTACAGGTGAGTTCTCTCTGATTCACTTCAACAACTCCTCACACTACAGGTGAGTTCTGTCTGATTCATCTCAGTAACTCCTCACACTACAGGTGAGTTCTGTCTGATTCATCTCAGTAACTCCTCACACTACAGGTGAGTTCTGTCTGATTCATCTCAGTAACTCCTCACACTACAGGTGAGTTCTGTCTGACTGTCTGATTCACTCAGTAACTCCTCACACTACAGGTGAGTTCTGTCTGTCTGATTCATCTCAGTAACTCCTCACACTACAGGTGAGTTCTGTCTGATTCATCTCAGTAACTCCTCACACTACAGGTGAGTTCTGTCTGATTCACCTCAGTAACTCCTCACACTACAGGTGAGTTCTGTCTGATTCATCTCAGTAACTCCTCACACTACAGGTGAGTTCTGTCTGATTCATCTCAGTAACTCCTCACTACAGGTGAGTTCTGTCTGATTCACCTCAGTAACTCCTCAAACTACAGGTGAGTTCTGTCTGATTCATCTCAGGTTCTGTCTGATTCATCTCAGTAACTCCTCACACTACAGGTGAGTTCTGTCTGATTCATCTCAGTAACTCCTCAAACTACAGGTGAGTTCTGTCTGATTCATCTCAGTAACTGCTCACACTACAGGTGAGTTCTGTCTGATTCATCTCAGTAACTCCTCACACTACAGGTGAGTTCTGTCTGATTCATCTCAGTAACTCCTCACACTACAGGTGAGTTCTGTCTGATTCATCTCAGTAACTCCTCAAACTACAGTGTCTGAGTATATCACTCATTTCTCTCTCTCTCTCTCTCTCTCTCTCTCTCTCTCTCTCTCTCTCTCTCTCTCTCTCTCTCTCTCTCTCTCTCTCTCTCTCTCTCTCTCTCTCGTGATGTGTGGCAGACGGCTGGTCCGGGCCACCCTGTTGCTGATCCCGCTCTTCGGGACCCATTACATTGTGTTCAGCTTCCTGCCAGACCATGTTCATGAGGGCGTGAGACTCTACTTTGAGCTCTGCTTCGGATCCTTCCAGGTAATTACTAACTAAAGAGACGAGGGGACGATATTAACACGGTGAGCGCTGGCCATGTCGCCCCGTGATGGGGTCCCAATCTGCCGCTCTCATAATTACCTTCATTGAGAATTAAAACAAAGCAAGCTTGACGGCATGACCACTTCTGCTTCGGGACATGCAATCTGTCTGCGTGGCCCGCTAACTGCAAGTGAGCAGGTCTCGGCTGTGCAAGCAGTCGGAGGGAAAACTGCTGAATAAACTGCCCAGGTCGAGTCGTTGAAGGCAGCGGCCCCGTGCTGCTGAAGTAGGAAGGTGCATCTGAGTGGTCGCGCTCCACAGTTTGACAGAAGAGGGAGAAATGTCAAAGCATTCCCCAGGTGCACTGCCGGGTGGAGGAGGAAGGCTCTCTGAGGTGTTCTTCTGAACAAGTTGCCATGGCGTTTCAGAATAAGTTACCATGGCACCTCGGAACAAGTTTCCATGACACTTCATATCAAGTTAGAATGACACTTCATAACAAGTTATCCTGGCACCAGAAAAGCTCTTGTTGATCAATGATAGTTTGAAATGAAGTATGCACATATATAAAATACATATATATATATATATATATATATATATATATATATTTTTTTTTTTTTTATATATATTTTTTTTTTTTTTTCACAAGCAGTCAAAATATAAACAAAATGTCTCTTCTTCGTGATTGCTTGTAAGAGGTTAGTAACAAGTTTTGTTTGAGTGAGGTGTAGGACTTTCCCCCACCACCCAGCTGTGGCTGAACGCTTCCACCAACGCTGACACCACTTTAAACCTTGAAAACCTCAAATTCCATCAACGGAGGAAACCATGGTTACTTAAAGGCATCCAAGATTATAAGAAATGTGATTGGCTGTACTTGTTATGAAACGTCATGGTAAAGTATTGTGAGCAAAGCAATTGACCTAGCTCTGGTTTGTCTGGCCTTGGATGTTTCATAGTTTATAAATGTGGTTGTGTGTGTGTGGGGGTGAGCCTCTGGGACTTCGTTACCCACTATGCACTTCCTACACGGTCTGTGCAGCATAGGCAGGTCTGTGTCTGTCTGTTTTTTTAGATCTCCAAAAATGAACACAAGCTGCAAACTAAAAATAATTCTCATTTCTGCATATGTTAACTTTGATCCTAGCTCTCAGTTGGGTGTGCCAATCTGAGAGGAGTATTTTGTAATATTTTCCCAAGGGAATTTTGCAGGGACAAGATGCACAAACAACAACAACAACAACAATGAAGAAAACAAGAATTGTACAGATGTTTTGAGAGATGTCATGATAAATAATTTCACTTCCTCACAAAACCTCAACAACCCACCCATTACAACTTCATGGCAATTCATTTAAATACAGAATAAAAGAAAAAAAGATACCACCAACCTGTACACAACGTCACCCATGCTATATGTTATGGTATGTTATGATGTTATGTTATGTTATGTTATGTTATGTTATGTTGTTATGCTATGTCTAAATGTCAAAATGTTTCACAGTATGCATCTTAAACATCATCAGTGTTTTTAAAAAAACCTTTTTTCTTGAGACCCCCAGCAGGCCAGCAGCTCTGCTGTATTGCCACTTGCTGGTATTTCAGGAGTAACTGTCCCAGGTGTGATAGTCTCATTGGGATATTCTGCCTGCAGCTCTCTCTTCCATTACCCTTGCCTGAGCAGGAGGTGATTGGGCTTGCCTGCATGCACAGCTAGGCAGAATAGCATGCATGCTCAGGCAGCATAAAATAGCACTGTGACAAATGTGTGCTCGATTGCATTTTTCTTTTGATGGAGAAATGTGTCTGATGATATGATGTGAAAATACACACTTAAACACAATTAAGCATAATAATGGGACATTTTTAAAACACCGTTAAAGTTCCAAAGCCTAACTGGTTTCTTTTCTTTTCCCTTCACCTTCCCACCAAGGGTCTCATCGTCGCTGTTCTGTACTGCTTCCTCAACAAAGAGGTGAGTTTTGCACAGCTAGCCTTTAGCTAGAATCCAGCAATTTACCTGTTAGCAAGGTCCAGCAGTTAGCCTTTAGCTAGGGTCCAGCAGTTAGCCTTTAGCTAGAATCCAGCAGTTAGCCTTTAGCTAGGGTCCAACAGTTAGCCTTTAGATAGAATCCAGCAGTTAGCCTTTAGCTAGGGTCCAACAGTTAGCCTTTAGCTAATCCAGCAGTTAGCCTTTAGCTAGAATCCAGCAGTTAGCCTTTAGCTAGGGTCCAACAGTTAGCCTTTAGCTAGAATCCAGCAATTAGCCTTTAGCTAGGGTCCAACAGTTAGCCTTTAGATAGAATCCAGCAGTTAGCCTATAGCTAGGGTCCAACAGTTAGCCTTTAGATAGAATCCAGCAGTTAGCCTTTAGCTAGGGTCCAACAGTTAGCCTTTAGATAGAATCCAGCAGTTAGCCTTTAGCTAGGGTCCATCAGTTAGCCATGGCTAAGGCCCTGCACACTTGCCAATGACAGTAGGTCAGCCTTGGCTCACCTGAAAATCAGCAACCCAATCACATGCAAGGCACCATGTGAGGTGAAATAATTGTGTGGTGAACCAGTTTAATTAAAAAACAAAGTGCTGAATTGCACAGAAAAACACTCACTGTGGTTGTCCAAGACCATGGCGTGTGAATAACCAGCAGCCGCCCAAGCCCCAGCCTGCTCCATAGCTGCTTGTAGTAGCCAGGTCTCTGATACAAACCCTGCTTAGCCAGTGACAGCAACAACAAAAACTACATCAACCACAGCAGGAAGTCCACAGTGCAGCGTGGGTGGTATGAGGACATTAAAAGGACACTTGGTGCCTGTCCAGCATGGAGGCCAGACTTCTTGCTGTACTTGAGAGTAGCTGATACAGACAGTAGTTAGCCTCCCTCTCCTGTTGTTTGCCTGGCACATGGTTACCAAGGAGATGGCATCTCATTACCATGGAGATGGGAGGCCATTGTAAGTGTGCTACGTGTGCATTTTTCATTCAGAATGTGTCACCAGGAATGTCTTATATAATTTGCTCTCTGAATAGAAATGTGAAAAATTGAATTATGCAACATATTCATTCAAATAGATTTGTACATTCTGTGTAAATAAGGCCTGAGTGAATGAGTATGAATGAGTGAGTGTATTTAATTAATGAGTGACTGGATGATTCAGTGAGTAACTGTTGTGCAGAAGTGAATGAGTGAGTATGGGTGAGTGACTGTGCGTATGTGTGTTTCTATGGACGAATGAGTGAGTGTGTGCATGTATGAGTTTGTGCGAGTGACTGTGTGACAGGAAGTATTTCATAGTATTGCTGTAGGAACTCAGGAAACAGCAGACATAATTACACCTCTTCAACACTGGCCTCGTTATACCCCTGATATAAAAAGACAAACAATGAATGAAACTGAGTCACACTTTCCATTAATGCAACACATCAAAATACATCACATTGAGACAAAGGGTATCCCTTACTGTGACAGGATGCAAGGTGAGAAAAAATGTGTTTGATATAGTGGAATGTGAGGACAAAATTAAGCATGTGATATCAAGTCACTGAAAGGCACATATATAGCTTGGATTTTTTTGTCATGAATTATTTAATTTTATGTTTCTAAAGTAATTACATACAAACATGCTGTACCGTCACCCCAATCCAAGCCACATCTAAACAAACATACACACAAACATGCAAAATATGTTCACTGCAAACCCCTTATGTGTACCTATGAAGTAATGAAAAGCTTGAATAGTTTTGACTGACACTGATACAGTGGTATCTAGACTGTAAGTATTAGGGTTTGGTACAGTGCTGGACAGTCTGTACACTGTAGGTAAATGGGCTTGATGCAGTGCTGGATACTCTGTAGACTGTAGGTAAATGGGCTTGATGCAGTGCTGGATACTCTGTAGACTGTAGGAAAATGGGCTTGATGCAGTGCTGAATACTCTGTAGACTGTAGGTAAATGGGCTTGATGCAGTGCTGAATACTCTGTAGACTGTAGGTAAATGGGCTTGATGCAGTGCTGGACAGTCTGTACACTGTAGGAAAATGGGCTTGATGCAGTGCTGGATACTCTGTAGACTGTAGGTAAATGGGCTTGATGCAGTGCTGGATACTCTGTAGACTGTGGATACTCTGTAGGTAAATGGGCTTGATGCAGTGCTGGATACTCTGTTGGATACTCTGTAGACTGTAGGTAAATGGGCTTGATGCAGTGCTGGATACTCTGTAGACTGTAGGTAAATGGGCTTGATGCAGTGTTGGATACTCTGTAGACTGTAGGTAAATGGGCTTGATGCAGTGCTGGATACTCTGTAGACTGTAGGTAAATGGGCTTGATGCAGTGCTGGATACTCTGTAGACTGTAGGTAAATGGGCTTGATGCAGTGCTGGATACTCTGTAGACTGTAGGTAAATGGGCTTGATGCAGTGCTGGATACTCTGTAGACTGTAGGTAAATGGGCTTGATGCAGTGCTGGATACTCTGTAGACTGGAGGTAAATGGGCTTGATGCAGTGCTGGATACTCTGTAGACTGTAGGTAAATGGGCTTGATGCAGTGCTGGATACTCTGTAGAGTGTAGGTAAATGGGCTTGATGCAGTGCTGGATACTCTGTAGACTGTAGGTAAATGGGCTTGATGCAGTGCTGGATACTCTGTAGACTGTAGGTGAATGAGGAGCCCAGCTTGGCTGAATGGCCTGTTCCGTTCTCATGTGTGAAGGAGAATCAGAGTAGGCTTTGGGCCTCAGCCAGGGTGCTGATGGAGTTTCTCTGGTTCTGACCCGTGTACCAGGTCCAGACGGAGGTCCGGATGAAGTGGCTGCGGTGGCAGGAGAGCAGTTATGGGGTGGTACCTGCCGGAGCCAAGGGGAGCCAGATGGACACACCCCAGATGGACACACCTTTCTGACCCCCCACCCCCCACCCCCAAAAAAATACCTGCTCCTTCTCCCTGAATTTGAGGTGCCACTAGATTTTGTTTTGTTGTAAGAATTTTTCAAAATTTTTTTCTCCCCAGTTAAGAATCACCACGTAGGCCTCTCAAGCTGCACACCAACTCTGCAGAGGCTACAGTGACTATTTTACACCCTACAGGCCACACAAAGTACTGCAGGAGAGAGCCAGTGACTATTTTACACCCTACAGGCCACACACAGTACTACAGGAGAGAGTCTGACTATTTTACACCCTACAGGCCACACCCAGTACTGCAGGAGAGAGCCACTGACTATTTTACACCCTACAGGCCACACACAGTACTACAGGAGAGAGTCTGACTATTTTACACCCTACAGGCCACACACAGTACTGCAGGAGAGAGCCGGTGACTGTTTTACACCCTACAGGCCACACACAGTACTACAGGAGAGAGCCAGTGACTGTTTTACACCCTACAGGCCACACACAAGAGGCACTATTAAAGTATAAATAATTATAATTCTATTACATTTAATTTACACAAGTTATTATTAATATTGATATTATTAATTTTAATGTTATTGACTCGCATTCTCAAAAACAACACCTGCCTTTATAAAATATATCTTATGTACATACTAAATGTACACAGTAAAAGAACTGTAAGTGTACAAGGGTGAATTTATTAATTATTATTTTCATTTTCTCTCCAGACTTGGTCATGTTAAGTGTTCCTGTCAGATTTGTGGTTTGCTGATTTCATGCAGTATTTAAAGCGATGTGTAGACAAAACCAGAGACAACACTGTCGAAATATAAACTCTCCGTATGTATTCATTTGCATGCATGTGAGTATGATGTGTGCATTTGTGAGTGGGTATTTATGTGTGAGCGCATATGTTTGAAACTGTGACTGACAGGCTCTGGGGCAGAGAAATGGTCTGACTTTGCCAGGTGATGTGAGGAGCACGAGGACAGTTTGCCATTCCGAACTGGGGGCAAAAGGGGAAAAGCATCAAACATGCCAAAAAAAAAAACAATTTTTTTCCTGAATTGAAAGTCTGTAAAAAAAAAAAAAAATGTCTCGAGTCTTTTCTTTTGTGTTTCCACATACAACAGGGTATACATTTAAGTAACTGCAGAGGATAAAGAGAGAAATGGGGTTGCGGGTTTGAATCATTCTGTTATTCTGTTTAAAGCTCATCTCCTGCACAGTCATGTGCTGTGCAGAACTTGCTGCTGAGGAAGTTCTGATTGCCTCTTTGCATAATTATAGCTCTTAATTGTAGCTCATTTTCTCTGAGAGGGACATGTCTGTCAGCGCAATGGCCGGGGGAATGAATCGTTAAAGGGGAAAAAGCACAGTTTATAGCCCCTCGTCTCTGCTTCAACATATGTTCCAGTCTCCTTTTTCACAACTACTTGCATTCTACAACTTTTAGGTGGGGTTTGAAATGAGCGGGGTTCTTGGGGGTGGGGGATGGGTGTGGAGTGGTGTGGAGCCAGCCATATGGTACGAGGGATCCCCAGTAAGAAAACAGACATGCACGTTCAGAGGGACCCCTAGTTTGTTTTTGCATGTTAATTGCCTCTCCATAGGTTCTTATGGTTTGCTAGTTTGTTCCCTTGTGAGCAAAACCACCCCCACCCTCCCTGCTCAGTTAGTACCCAGTTTTCCATAACCCTGATTCAAGGGTTTGGGGCCACAGGTAGGTGGCAGGTGCTCTTCATCGAACTGAAGCACCTCTGGAGGTAAACCACTGCCCAGTCTCCCAGTCCCGTCGGCCTTACAGGGATGGAGACAGTATTGCGTTTTCTTATGTCAGCACACTGTCATCTAGTGGTGATATTGGGGTCATGCAGGCATGTGAGCGCCGCACTTCACTCCATAAACCCTGTCCTGTTTTGTGCATAAAAAACATCTGTTGTTGGAATTCTTAAAAAATAAAATAAAAAACATTTTATATTTCTTATATTTACTCATTTCTTGCTTTTCAGTCTGGAAGTAACACATCCTGTGTAAGTATAATCAGTAATGCATCATTCCAACACTGCCATGTACTGTATCTAAGTAACCTGAACAAAATGCAACATTTAATGTACGTCTCAAAATTTGTCTTGTAAATTGTGAATGAGTTTGTGCGTACTTCCTGTGCCCTCTGAGGGAGAAGAGTGAATAAAGTAATGCTGTATTTATTTGTTTACATGGAAGAATGAATTATTTGATTCTGTGAGAAAGAGAGTACTGTGTACTTTTCAAAGTAAAAAAAGCAGAAAATAAAAATTATAATGTGGATTCTTGTCAACTCCATTGGCAGCTGGTACTTTTCTGCAGCTTCTAAGAGATTTTTTTAAAGAGATTTTTTTTTATATGCAGTCTTTCTGCCTGGTCAGCTCAGCCAACTGCGCCGTAAACACACTGGCAGCAGTTCAGTCCATTCAGTCTTCTCCCCATCAAAACTTCACTTGCATACTTCACTCTGTTTGATTGGTGGAGTGTCTCTTGTTCCTGTGTGGAGTGAACGAGTGAAGTTTTTTTAGGGTAGAGGATCTGAGAGGTATTAACGCAGCTACTGTCTCTCCTTTCTGTGGCTCAGGCCTTTTGTTGGGAGCTGGCAGGTGACCTTTATCCAATCTGATAATTATCCAACCAGCAACCACTCTGCCACTGAGGAGAAAACCTGCCATGCCACAAGTTAACCCATAGGGGGCAGCAAACATATCATAGTTCAGCAATGGGGCATGTAACACTTGCTCTGGGAGCCATTTTAATAAACGCTCTGTTAATTATGCATAACTAACAAACAGATTCACACAGTCTGCCCTTTGAGGACATTTTATTGATGCCAGAACTGAGTGTCTGAGTTGGTGAAATGCACACCTACATCCTCATTTGTATGCCAGTTAAAAATTCCCATGCCCTTCAGTTACTTTGAGTTTGATCTAATTACTCTGCTGTGGATTTTTCATCATATCCACAACAAAACCCAGCTAACAGTGAATGTCCTAAAAACATTATGGCAAATATAAGCAGAGTTTTCTATGACATAATTTTGTTTTCTAAGACTTTTTTTTTTTGAGACTAAGGCTGCCCTGGTTCTCAGAAATCTGCACTCTCAAACTGTGGTTTATACAAAACAGGCATCTGCTATATCCCCTGTACCAGGATATGTTACAGAGGCGATAGCAGATTATTAGTGATGTATCCACTAATGGGAAAAATAATGAGGCTGGCAAGACTTGATTAACAGTAATATTTTGAACGTTAATATTTTTAAGTTAATGTCAAAATATTTTTGGCTGCTTTATAGTCACCACTTCAGGTCAGTTCAATGCACCCCCCCCCATTCCAGTTTGATTCACCTTGTGAAAGGTGATGGAAGTGCATGCCCAGGTACAGTACAGTATCATTTCCTAACCCCTGTGGGTTTGAGGGCTACCTGCTCTTTTAATATTTTATTCAACCCTGGGGGTCACCTGGGGACTCAACCAATGTGTGTGCTGAGATAGCAAGAGATCATGTAGCCAATCAAAAGTAGAGATGTTTTGGATGGCCAGACAGCCAGTTTGTATGGGAATGTGACCAGTATGTTGGGGTTGTCATTCCTAACCTTTTGAAAAGTGGCATGGGATCTTTGAAGATCACTGAGAGCCAAAATCTGGCTCATCTGAAGGATAGAAGAACTTCTACTGTCCTGCCACCAGGGGGCAGTGTCTCCCTCACAACTTTGGTGTGGTGCTGCTCAGTCGGCATTGGAGAGTAGTTTGGCTTTCCGATGGTTTCCTAAGTGAGTCGCCTCAGTGATTCTATCAATTTTTCTTGATGCTGGTCAGAAATTTTGCTCACTGCTATTTTCCTTGAGAAATGTAAAACAATATGAGCATGGCAGTATGCCTAGAATGGGTTTATAATTTACTCCTCTAAATGTTATTAATATAGTTATCAATATCTCTGACTTTATGAGACAGTCATAGCTCTATTTCTAAATGGGACTTCTTGAAATGTATGTGTTTTATTGGTTTTTCCCTTTTGGAAGTTGTGCAGAATTGTCTTTTAAAGGATGGCTCTGTCGCCATCGCTGCATAAGGATCGCTTTCATATATGGCCAATATGCTGTGGTGCAGTGCTGTGGTGTAGCTGTGTAGCTGTGTATCGGTGCTGTGATGTAGCAGTGTAGCAGTGCTGTGGTGTAGCAGTGTATCAGTGCTGTGGTGTAGCAGTGTAGCAGTGCTGTGGTGTAGCTGTGTAGCTGTGTATCGGTGCTGTGGTGTAGCAGTGTAGCTGTGTATCGGTGCTGTGGTGTAGCAGTGTAGCAGTGCTGTGGTGTAGCTGTGTAGCTGTGTATCGGTGCTGTGATGTAGCAGTGTAGCAGTGCTGTGGTGTAGCTGTGTAGCTGTGTATCGGTGCTGTGGTGTAGCAGTGTAGCAGTGCTGTGGTGTAGCTGTGTAGCTGTGTATCGGTGCTGTGGTGTAGCTGTGTAGCAGGGCTGTGATGTAGCAGTGTAGCAGTGCTGTGGTGTAGCTGTGTAGCAGTGCTGTGGGTCAGTATCTCTGTGGGTCGTGTCGCTATGGGTCGGTGTCGCTGTGGGTCATGTCGCTATGGGTCAGTGTCGCTGTGGGTCAGTGTCTCTGCGGGTCAGTGTCTCTGTGGGTCAGTATCTCTGTGGGTCGGTGTCGCTATGGGTCAGTGTCTCTGTGGGTCAGTATCTCTGCGGGTCAGTGTCTCTGCGTGTCAGGTCTCTGCGGGTCAGTGTCTCTGCGTGTCAGTGTCTCTGTGGGTCAGTGTCTCTGCGGGTCAGTGTCTCTGTGGGTCAGTGTCTCTGCGTGTCTGTCAGTGTCAGTGTCTCTGGTCAGTGTCAGTGTCTCTCTGCGGGTCAGTGTGGGGAGTTTGACCGAGGGGACACTTTTCTGGGCTGAGCTCTTGGCTTTGTGCTGTGGAGTGTGTGACGGACCTGCTGTCAGAGGTGTAATCTCAGTGCATTTCTGTATGTGGATGTGCATCGTGCCGGCGCAGGTACGCCCATGTCAAACCCCCTCCCCCCCAAATCCCGCACAATGCCCTCTGTGCAAACCAGAGACCTTCCATGACAGACAGAGCTTCCCATCTGACCTCTCATATATATTTGCCCCCGTCAGAGAGAGCTTATGTGTGGACTTCATATTGTCCCTGCCCACCATGTCTACCCACGGATCCTGTTTGCACATGCTCCCTCAGGGCTGTGCTCATCAGCTGTCAGTCATTCATACTCACTCGCACATGCCATCATGTGCTCAGTCACCGAGGAAGGGGCCAGACCATCGCAGACTTCATTTCGACCTGGAACTTGATTCAATCAAAAACACTCAGCGTCTTTAAAGGGCATTTTCAATTCAATCAAAACAGACCTGACATTGCAACAACAGTTTCTTTCAGTATGTCACGCTACAAGAGACAAAAAAACATGTTCTTTGTAATGTGTTCTTTTAATTGAAAAATATAGTAGCCTATGCCATTTGATTGAGTATAGCCTTGATTCTTTTGTAATATCATTGCATTGAATGTTTTTTTTCTGCTTTATAATCATAATATAATAATAATAATGATTATATAATCATATAATCATTCTGTGAATGATTTCGAACAACTGCAACCAAAACCTGAAAACACATTGGTGTCTGGATGAAGTATTTCCTACCTTGCTCTTTGTTGTGGGACGGTAATAATTAATTCAATCATTTCTGCCCCACTCCTGGACAGGGTCCATAACACTGTGTAGGACTGAGATGGAAAGATAACAGGGTGCTGTTGTCCAGTTTGTACTGAAAGGTACTGCAGCACAGTCCTGTATGGCAGCGGTGCCTTTTGCTATATTATGTGTTTCATTCATTTAAATCACTGATTGACTAAAGAGTCCACACACTTGGGAATTCATCATTTATAAAGAAAACCACGCACACGCGCACGCACGCACACGCGCACGCACGCACGCACGCACACGCGCACGCACGCACGCACGCACGCACGCATGCACGCGCTACAACATTCGTTTGTGAATGTAGAAGTCGCAGCAGTTCTCTTTACACACAGAGAACCAGCGGAAGCCTGTTTTCCTGCCTCCTCTCACTCCTCTCCGCCTCCCACACAGAAACACTTTTAATATTTATTGTATCCATGGCAACACCTTGGCTCCGCTCCCCCATAAACAGATTGAAAGTGCAAGTGACGAACGGGCAGAAGTCATGGGGTGGGGGGAGGCGGGGGGAGGTTTGGGGGAGAAGGGGGGTGATCTTGCTTGTGCAGAAAAACAAGGCACACGGACGCCCCCACCCTGAAGAAGACGCTGAGTAGCTCTGAGCTTCACGCTAATGGCGATAAACCACGCTGAGAGATGGAGAGGGTGAGAAAAAAAGAAGCAAAGAAATTATAAAAAGACGCAGGAGAGACAAACGACCCCTCTGAGACGCGCTCTGCGCTGGGAGTGAGCCGTTCTCTGTGTGTATTTACTGGGTGGAGCTGTCATTTGCTCCTTTGTGTTATTGTGATATATATTGTAATAAATCCGATAGAGTGACAGACCTGAAGAGTCCAATAAAGAGGAAGTTGTTTGGCTTTAATTAGACAAGAGAGTCTGCGGCAGAGAGAGGGCTTTACAGAACTGAGTTTTTTGTTGTGTGATTTTGTTCGCTGTGGGTCACTGTTGCAGGGGATTGCAGTCGGCCATTGTGAGGGAAATGTGTACGGTTTAGGTGGATGCATTGTTAACCCAAGTTGAGTATTTGGTCATTTGTTAACAACAGGAGGTGAGCGCACAGCTTTCAGCGCAGGCTAATTTGCGCAGAAGTGTTACACATCTCATTTTGTGTCTGCAGGGGCTGCATGGGCCAGACAAAGCCACAGCACTGGAGCCGAGGCAGACAGAACAGATCTTCATGCAGAGAGAAGCACGTTCACAGAATTCATGTGCAGGTGTGCACCTCACTCCATTAAAAAAGGTATCTGTTTATATGAAATGCACTTCCCATTGACTCCTCACACCTTCCATGAGCCTGTATCCCAGAGCAAAGGCGAATGAGTTCAAAGTGCATTCAAGGTCAAAGGTCAAAATGTGAAGGTAGTGCTTAGCAGCAGTGACATTGAAGCTTATCCCATGGCTATAAGCTGAGTTCACTGTCTGGCGGCCAAACTACCCTGCCTGAGTCATGTGCTCACTGCCTGTATGCTGTGCTCTCTTCATGTCTTTCAGAATAATCACGTTTGACAAAATGGCAGCTTTAATAATAATAATAATAATAATAATAATAATAATAATAATAACACTTTCTGTTATAATAATAACCCTGTTCCTGCAGGGCGAGGGGCCCAGGGCGGCATACCTGCCCAGACCGGTGTGTGGAGTGGAGGACTGTGGCACGTCCCAGCAGGATGAGCATGTGCGGGCGGGCCGACTGGCGGGTTGGCGGTAATTGGAATGTTGTAACTCGGGGTTCCTGGAAGTGATGCTCAGCACAGCTCCGGTTTCCATGGATACGCAGTTCATTCCGGAACCGTTTTCAAAAACATGCATTATTGACCGCCATTTAGACATGAAGGTTTGTGTGCTCCATTTAAAAACCCTTTTTCACTTTTGCACTCCATGCAAATGACCATGACCATCACAAGAACCGAGGCTAAGAACACACGTGGCTCATTGTTTCACCTTCAGCCTTGAGAGTAATCGGAGCAGGCTGCACGCCGACCTCTGGCTGGTGCTTTTGCTGTCACCGTTGTTTTTTTCACTACATCATCATGCTGTCCCCATCGTTTAAAAGAGTCACATGGGACGAGCAGACAACCTTACCTTCAGTACGTGAAAACCCCTCAGCGTCAACACTGACACATTCACATAGGAGGAGAAAAGCTGTATTTTCCGTGCATAAGATCAGAGTTATTCACAGGTGTACTATGAGCCTGCAGGAAGGGTTTACAGAAAGCTGAGATCTGCTCCAGCTCCGTCTGCCGCCATTGAACCAGCCCGGAGAGCGTGATTTCTGATGGCAGAGGCGCACGTGTGCGCGTGCCCGGAGAGCGTACAGAGGCATGGCTTGCTCCAGGCCCAGTGGGTCCCAGACACTGTTTCAGTGCAGGGGGCGGGGGGGGGGCGGTGCGACAGAGGGCCGCAGGGAGACGGGGTGACGGGGAGACGGGGGTCAGTGACAGGTACATGTGTCCCGTGGGCCCTCATGCAAAAGCATACCTATGAGCAGGAGGCACCTTGGAGACAGGGATCAAAGGTCACTGCATCATAATACCCAGGATGCATAATTAATCTACTTTAAAAAAGCAGTTTGCCTTTCCTTCAGAATGATTAGGTTATTATTGCCAAGTTTTAGGCCACTTCAGCTGTGTCCTGTCAGGATAGCACTCTGCATATTATTTTAAAGTTTTATTTCCTTTTGTTTTGTTTCAGGAAGTAGTACAGACTGTGTTGGGTTAGGGCTGGGATAGAGAGGCTGGGGTAGAGACAGTGCTGGGTTAGTGTTAGGATAGAGAGGCTGGGGTAGAGACAGTGCTGGGTTAGTGTTAGGATAGAGAGGTTGGGGTAGAGACAGTGCTGGGTTAGGGTTAGGATAGAGAGGCTGGGGTAGAGACAGTGCTGGGTTAGGATAGGGCTGGGGTAGGCAGTGCTGGGTTAGTGTTAGAGACAGTGCTTAGTGTTAGGATTTGGGGTAGGGTGCTGGGATAGAGAGGCTGGGGTAGAGACAGTGCTGGGTTAGGGGTAGGACCAGAGAGGTTGGGGTAGAGACAGTGTTGCGTTAGGGTTGGGGTAGGATAGGATAGAGGCTGGGGTAGAGACAGTGCTGGGTTAGGTTAGGATAGAGTGAGAGACAGTGCTGGGTAGAGACATGCTGGGTTAGGATAGGGAGGCACTGCTGGGTTAGCTTGCTGTGGACAGTGCTGGGTTAGGGGTAGGACCAGAGAGGTTGGGGTAGAGACAGTGTTGCGTTAGTTATAGCCTGTCTCATGCTTCACTAGCTTGGGGGCTCTCTTTAGCCTGGTTGTGGTTTCCCTGTCTGAGGGTCTCAGTACCGGCAAATGAAATGAAGTGGAAATGTAGAAGCTACAGTCATCTCTCTAAGGAGGACTTAATGTGAAAGAGACACCACACACTGATCTGCCCTGGGGACGAATGTGTGTGTGTGTGTGTGTGTGTGTGTGTGTGTGTGTGTGTGTGTGTGAATGCGTGTGTATGTGTATGCCTGTGTGTGTGTGTGTGTGAGTGATTGTGCATATCTTTTTCTCTCTATCTCTCACAAACAATCACAAAAAACGGAATTTTTTTCAAGCAATAAAACATTTTATTATATGTTCTCTCTCACACAGCCAGACACACATGCACTTTTCATTTTCTCACACACATACACTCTTGGTCTTTCATGCACACACACACACACACGCACAGAAACACAGATAAAGCGATAGAACTGATGATAGCACGTTCTCCCAGGTTCCCTCTGGGATGGTGTGGCTCTGTGTTTTGGCTGCCGTGAGTTAGCTTTGTCACAGAACATGTTTAGCCCCTAATGCGTCACCGCGCTAGACTCCTCTAACAGTTTAGCAGCTTCTCCAAAACACAAATAATTGCGCTGCCACATCTAAGGAGGAAACGCATGGGAGACTCGCTGGTGAGGGACTGCGGCCCTCTGCAGCGATAACGCGTTTATCCAGCCTGCAAAGCCATCTCTGCCACACATCTCATAACACACCTTCCCACGCCGTACAGCGGGCTCAGGTGTGACGGCCCCTGAGGCCCGAAGGTGTCTCATCTCAGAGGAGTACAGTCATCACAGATACGCGCTGGAGGTATCTGAAACGTCACATCACTGCATCACATAATTTAGACTTTTTTTTGTGTGTTCCTCTGTTATTTAAGCTGTTAGAATACCAAGTAATTTTTCAGTTGCTTCCAAATAACCACTTATTTTCATAATTTATTTCATGATTCAGAGTGGATTTTACTTTGGGTGTCTCCATACTTGGGGCAGGAATGCTTTGCCTAAAACGTTTCGTGATCTGAAGGGGTGCGGTTCATATTTCCCAACGTGCCTACTTCTGTGTCAATCATGACTGATCAATGCAGAAAGTGAAAGCCAATAGAAACTCCTGTACATTAGATTAATCCATTTCTTCAAATAAATGCTAGCATAAAGTTGAGCAGCAGTACTATTTGTTTGATAATAAAAAGTTTATTCTGAATGATTTGCATGTGGTCTTGAAAAGGCTGTATTCCATTTGATTGAATCCAATGAAAAATCTTGGGAAAAACTCTTTCTTTTAGCCACCTCTTCTTCTCTCCCTCTCTCCCTCTCCCTCCCTCTCCCTCCCTCCTCTCTCCCTCCTCTCCCTCCCTCCCTCTCTCTCCCTCTCTCTCTCTCCCTCTCTCTCTCTCCCTCCCTCCCTCTCTCTCCCTCCCTCTCCCTCCCTCTCTCTCTCCCCCCCCTCCCTCTCTCTCTCTCCCCCCCCTCTCCCCCCTCTCCCCCTCTCTCTCTCTGTCTCCCTCTCTCTCCCTCCCTCCCTCTCTCTCTCTCTCTCTCTCCCTCCCTCTCTCCCCCTCTCTCTCTCCCTGTCTCTCTCTCCCCCTCTCTCCCCCTCTCTCTCCCTCCCTCCCTCTCCCCCTCTCCCTGTCTCTTTCTCTGCTCTGGGGCTCATTTGACAGTCGCCCTCTCAGAGCCGCTGCTTCCTTTAGCGGCCCCTCTGTTCGGTAAAGTGCGTCTCCTGACGCCTCCTCACACTTTTCCCCCTTTGTCAGCAGGTTCCTGGCAGCTCCGGTAATTCTGCAGACTGATGGCTCGTACCTTGAAAGCATCCACAAACGGAAAAAAAAAAAAAAATCCCCGAAACTCCATCATACCGTAAGGAACAAAACAAATGCATTATTTACAGGCTGGCTTACCTTATAATTGTGTGGGTACCCAATCCACATGAAGCACACAAATCTGTCCCGGGAGCGCAGAAGCGGTATTCATTTGTCAACCGGCAGCCTCTCTGATGAGATAAGATTGACTTCCCCCCAGTGATCTGGAAGTGAGTGGAAACATAATTTAAATCTCCCTGCAACATGTCAGATTTTTACACTACCTCAGTACCAACGCCTGCAAGCATGTTCAGCCAATCAAGCTGCAGTAATTACTCCATATACACTGTCACAGGGATGACGGTATTCCCTTGGATTTCTGCTGATTTCATCTGAATATGTTGCCTCCTCAGCATTGGCCCTCCCAGCCTACATGTCCCAGCATGCATTGCACGGTTTTTGATTCCATGGACAGAGGAAATGGGACCGGAAGGTGGTGAAATGCTTTGTGGGAAATGTCTGAATATCGTGACTACACACACAAAATATATTTTTTATGTGTGTTCCAAATCATGCATGATTTTTATTCATTTATTTTACCAGATGCAAGTGCTTTTCTGACATTTCACATACTTTGTTGGAGACAAGCAAGCATCCCTTTTAGGATTTGCCCTTTTCATTTTAAAATGGGATAGCACATGCGCTAGCATATATCCATTTTGATGTAACAGTTTCTAGTCTTAAAGACACCAAGAGCCAGGGGCGTCACCAGACCCTATTTACTGGGGCACGTGCCCTAATAATAATTTGTTGTGCCCTAGTAAACGATCATGAAAAATAGCTCGTTTTTAAAAATGTATCATAAATTGTGAGCGTGAGGATGTGGGCACTGGGTGCCCCTGTAGTGCTACACGTATAGCAGCACCCCTTTTATTGAATGTAACCCGATGTTGTTTTAGCTGTGGTTTGCTGGAGGCACTCCTTGAGCAGGACTGGCAGACATTTTAATTTCCTTTTACAAAGACACGATCCGGCCCAGCTCCTTTTTTCTCCTGCCTGCTCGAGTGTTTATGGCGGCCGGCGCCCTCCGTTTTGGAAAGGGTCCTCTCATTTATTCACATCTGCCAGGCAGCAGCCCAAACCCCATGAATCTCCTTTCCAATAAGGGCATCTATTAAAACGGGCTTAAAGGTCACGGTAATTATAGTGACGCGTCTATATTTAGTGCGCGTTTCAGACTCAGTAGGTAGCAGGAACTGCGCCGAAATGACCGGGAGTGTCGTACCCGTCCACTCGCAACCTCTCGCAAAATGACAGAAACGGTGTCTATTTGGTGTCTCTTACAGAGCATCTAGTTACAATCTACATCACAGCCGTTAGATTTTAACCAGATGGCTAACTCATTCCGCTCCTCTTTCCTCTGTGATCTGAACTACATGAGGTTCTGGTGAGGACTAGTAAATGTGTGGAGAATCTAAATGACCATTGAGACTGTATCATACCTGGCAAGGCTCACTAATCAACCTTGAAGGGAAGTTGAAGGGAAACAAAAGAATTGATGTCAACAATATAGGAATGTGTGTGCGGTTAATATAACATCAGTGATTGTGTTGTGCAGTGGTCCAAATGTTTTTATGCAGTTGTCAAAACAGATTTTTTTTTGCATGTTCCCCATTTTCTCCACATTGAGCTACTGTTCTTTATTCAATTATTGATGAACTTTTTGAGAGGATACGTCACACTGGACTGCTGCAACCTCAGCAGAGAGACAGAAGTGCGGAATCTGGTTCATATAAAACATGCGATAGCATTGTGATGAGCAAATTGTCTTTTTTTCCCCATTCTCTAAATTGCCATTCCTAGAGGCCTTCGCCCACAGACAGAAGGAGGAATTGTAGACATGTGACATCCGACCCCTTTTTTTTACACACACACACACACACAAACACTTGCACACACACACGTGCTCACACCCAGACATACACACACTCGTGCTCTCACAAACATTCAACTTTTGCTGCAACATTACCTCACAGATGCCATTATAAATCGAGGCTCTGTGCTGATAGCAAAGCCCACGTGAAAGGCATAGAGTCCGCATCACCGTGCTTATCTCTTTATCAGAGAAGACCCTGCTGGAGTACTGCTACACCAGACTGGAGGTGTGTGTGTGTGTGTGTGTGTGTGTGTGTGTGTGTGTGTGTGTGTGTGTGTGTGTGTGTGTGAGTGAGTGAGAGGTGGAGGGGTTTATAAAGCAATATAAAACCTTGCTTTTCCAGAATGTTCTGTCCTGCTCCGTGCTCCAGATGCAAGGCAGGTGAGGTGAAGGAAGTAGAGATGTGGGGAGGCAGAGACATGGTTGAGGTTGCCATGGTGAGGGGGTGACTGGTGATCGCATTAAAACAAAACAAACAAAAAGCACCCACATATTTCATAAATCGATTAATTATTCAAGAGAAAACAGTAAGAGTGTGATTTAGAGTGATTCGCTTAACTGGTAATGAAATCACACCTGGAAGCGGTTTAAATATAACAATCACAAAAATATACAACAGTATGGCAGATGAAACGGCAATGGGAAAAAAAAAAAAAAATCACAGTATCCATGACAACTATGGGTGACGGAATCATCGCTGGGTGTACAATGTTGGGTTCTGGATGATGATTGGTCTGGAGTGGTAAGGCCCTCCTACTGCTGCTTCTGATTGGCTGTTACCTGTGGGTATGTTGGATCGGAAAATGCTGGGATCATAGCTCATAAAGAATTTAGAATTGGGAATAAATATGATTTGTTAATTTTTTATCACTATGAACAGCCATGGAATACATTTTATGGCTCAAAATCACAAATGGCTAATCATGTACCCCCAAGTAGTGTTTGAGAAGCAAGCTCACTTTTCTTTAGAGCTGAACCCTGAAGGTGAACTACCTGTTACTGTTGTTTGGTTGGTGCTAAATTATGTCTTATTCTGTTGATATGCTGTATGCATTGATGTCATTCTGTAGGTACATACATTAATACATGCACACTGATTACATTTTACAAATGAAAGATTGTCTTGTCCAGTCTCAAGATGGTGTCCTTTGCTGTCAGACGAGTTTGCCAAACTCCCCATACTCTAAGCGGATCTGTGTGGAGATCTCTGAGGTTCTGCAGTGTAGGTGGGATGGCATGGTGCTGTCCATGGTGCTGAAACATTAATTCATAATTAATGAAAATAAACAGGAAATGTTGAGGGAGACTTTGGTCAGAAACTTACAAATATGTTAACACCTTTGGACATCCATACAATTACTGCAAACTACCAACATTTGTAAAAGCCACATATATTTTCTCCAGTGTACATCCATCCATTGTCTATACCCGCACCATCCTATCGTATTGTAGAGGGACTAGTACCTATCCCAGCATGCATTAGACCAAAGTCAGACAGACTCACTGGACAGGTGACTTGGCCTAACAGACTAATGGTCACACATTCATACTTATGAACAATTTGGCAAGCTCAATCCGCCTGACCTGTGTGTCTTTGGACAGTGGGAGAAATGTTGATATTTTTACAGGCACCCTTTGTTATGCTTTTTCCGGCACCTGTGGAAACATTTCCATATATAATATTTTATCATTACACATTAGTAGAATTTATCTCCCAACACAAAAGACATCATTTCTAAAGCATAATTGTGACGGCTGTGCAGATAATGACAAAGAACACACATATGCATAGACACACAGACACAGAGACGCACGCATACACACACACACACACACACATAAACACAATAGGGAGTGGAACAATGAATTCACCCTTAATAGCATGTAAAGGACTATGCCAGATAATTGCATAATTACTGCTTAAATAATATTTGATGAATGAATTAATAAAAGTTCTCTAATTGCAAGTGCCAGATCATGACAGAGTCTCCCATTGTGGTACATTTGTTCCGTACCTTAAAATTAGCACTTGTCCCCACATCTCAAATTTAATCAGTAATGGCACAATGGCGTTCCTGAGAAGATTACCACCATAATTAAAGCTGTAACTCAATCTCTCTCTCTCTCTCTCTCTCTCTCTCTCCTCTCCCTCTCGCTCTCCCTCTCTCTCTCTCTCTCTCTCTCTCTCTCTCTCTCTCTCTCTCTCTCTCTCTCTCTCTCTCCCCCTCTCTGTCTGTCTCGCTCCCCCCCTCCACATTCCATGCTGTGAACATGAATTGGAATTAATTGCAAAGCTTATTTATTGTTTGGAAGTTTAAAAAATAAATACAAAATATTAATAATAACAATCATAATTCCAGAAATGTACACCATAAAAGCATTTATAAGATTAACTGTAGCTATGTTCAGTGTCAGGTCAGGTTGGGTATATTTTTATGAATTTTGTAAGCCAATGGTCTTGGATTGTATTTTGTTGAAAACAATTCATAAATAAAACGAGCACTGATAATCAAACACATGCATATCAAAAACACACACACATATCTAACACACATACACACACACACACACACACATATGAAACACACACAAATCTAATTTATTGAAATCCGACTTTAGTCTCTTTAGGGGCACATGCTATTGTGTTGAATTTTAAAATGAAGAGAACACTTACAAAAGCACATGTTTGCTTGTCAATAACATACAGCATACTCAAAGAAAACAACGCTGTAATGTGAATTCTGTTTCATCTAAAGAGCCTTAGTGTGTTTGGTTGTCTTTGTCTCTCTCCCACACTCCCTCTTTCTCTGTCGGGCTCCAAGCCCCAGTTACGCCCCTGCTGTTACCAGAACTGGATCGGTTCTGGCCCTGAATCTGTGCCAGCGACCCACCCTGGCACCAGCTCTCCGGCTGTCAGGAGTCAAATGCGGTGTGAAAATAAAGGAGTACTCCTCATGGACGGCTGCTTGCAGCCAGCATTCTCTCCCTCCCTCTCCGTCAGGCACTGAATAGGGCCCCAATTTGAGTGCCGGATTTTAGAATGGTGCTTCTCCATAGAGATCGCCCAGGTAACAGAAACTTTTCTAGAACATTCCAGAACATTCCTTTTAGATCCAAGCCATTGGGTTGTGAGAGAACATTGTGTTGAGAACATTATCCAGGCAGTTTTAGAACATATTTATTGTTATATACATATTCTGTTCAAGTCACAGAAAATTAATGCAAGCATGTCACATAGAGACAAACTGGCAACATCCCCAGAATAGTCATTATTTATTAATGAACAAACATGACTGAGGAAACATGCCAGATATACTTCACACATTTTATGCATGTACACGTGTACAAGTACTTTGTTGAAATGCAGGGGTGTGTTTTATATTTTAAGGCTTTTCCAGGTGAAGGTGAGAGAGTGTTATCTTGGGGTGTACTTTGTTTAAATGCAGGGGTGTGTTTCATATTGCACAGCATTTCCAGGTGAAGGTGAGAGAGTGTTATCTTGGGGTGTACTGTGTTGAAATGCAGGGGTGTGTTTCATATTGCACAGCATTTCCAGGTGAAGGTGAGAGAGTGTTATCTTGGGGTGTACTGTGTTGAAATGCAGGGGTGTGTTTCATATTGCACAGCATTTCCAGGTGAAGGTGAGAGAGTGTTATCTTGGGGTGTACTGCGTTGAAATGCAGGGTCTGTTTCATATTGCACAGCATTTCCAGGTGAAGGTGAGAGAGTGTTATCTTGGGTGTACTGTGTTGAAATGCAGGGGTGTGTTTCATATTGCACAGCATTTCCAGGTGAAGGTGAGAGAGTGTTATCTTGGGGTGTACTGTGTTGAAATGCAGGGGTGTGTTTCATATTGCACAGCATTTCCAGGTGAAGGTGAGAGAGTGTTATCTTGGGGTGTACTGTGTTGAAATGCAGGGGTGTGTTTCATATTGCACAGCATTTCCAGGTGAAGGTGAGAGAGTGTTATCTTGGGGTGTACTGTGTTGAAATGCAGGGGTGTGTTTCATATTGCACAGCATTTCCAGGTGAAGGTGAGAGAGTGTTATCTTGCGGTGTACTTTGTTGAAATGCAGGGGTGTTTGGGGTCTCTGTGGCTCCTTGCTTATTCACACGCCTGCTGTTTGGAGTACACACAGGCCCCATGTACCCAGCACTTCAGCGCTAATGAGAGAGCTGTGTACTCGCCTTCCGGTTGCTGTGGCGATGGCATGTCTCCAGCATTCCGTCTGGAGAGATTATGGTCACAGCGCCATCTCTGCTCTCTGTCAACACTCAACACTGGCCGGCCCAGAAACTGGGATTCCGGCATGTAGGAGCAGCTTCACTGGGTGTGTGTGTGTGTGTGTGTGTGTGTGTGTGTGTGTGTGTGTGTGTGTGTGTGTATTACCGTGTGTGTGTTATTGTGGGCATGTCTGTGTGCATATGCAACTATGAGTAAGGATGTAATGCTCTGTTAAAGTCCGTTTGACTGACGTATTTTACTTCCTGTGGAAATCCTGTTGCCCAACGATCAAAGTGAGAAAAATTACAGTGTCAGAGAAAGTATGAGTATTTTGGCCCTAAAATACATCCTTTGTTCTCCTAAAATGATTTCTCACAGTTTGCTTTGTTGCATAAGTTACAGATGTGACATGGCTATCCTGTCTATAAAGTTACTGAGAAACTTATAGGCCATCACTTTCCTCAGCTAGTTTCATGAATTCCTATGGCACCACTCCTGTGTCACTCTTACAGAGGATACACTGTGAGATTGTGTGAGGTCCAGAGAGTGTAAACACTGCCCTGTGCTTCATACAAGGCCACTACACTTCTATTCCATTTCATTACCATTCTGTTCCAGTTAGGTGAAATTTAAGGTTGGTGAGCCAATTGGCAGACCTGGAATGCTGCAGAATCCAATCCTGTGAAGGAGTTCAGAAGTGGGAGGAGCCTGGAGAGTCCTGAGGTGACCTCTGTGAACCTGATTGGCAGAGAGATGCAGGGAGCCGAAGCACCATCTGCCTGTCCTCCATGCAGACTGCCTAGGCCCATGGAGCCAAGCCTGGGAAACAAGTACCCAACCTGTGGTGAGGACATTCAGCCTGTTTGGAGAAGGAACAGTGCATGCTGGGAGGTGTAGTTCAACCTTCTGCTGCTGCTGTGGCTGCTGTGTCTTGCCCTTTGGGCTTTGAACCTGCAGCCTCAAATCTCAGAGCCAAACACTTCATCGTTAAACTTATCACCAGAGAAGCACCCTCTCTCTTTCTTAGTTATGTGACCTGCTGGGAGTTTCTTGTTTTGACCCTTTCAGTCCTGCAGACATCTTCATAATCTGCGCAGCGCTCACAGTGTTTCATGTGCAGCTGGTGTTGACAGACCACAGATGTCAGATCGACCAGAGGATTCACTCCTATGTGGTGAAGCAGATAAATGCTACTGGAACCCGTGCAGCAATCTACAGGTTTGCCAGCCAGTGTGATGCCAGAAACAGATGGCAGGGCTCCCGAGTGGAACCTGAAATCTGTGAGTTAGCCCAGCTCTGTGACCATTATATCACACACGGTCACAGGTGAGTCAATCCCACACAGCGGAGCTTGAGACTTTGCTGAAAACCAGGCTCTGTTAATGCGTATCTTCAGTTTATTTTCCCTTCCCGGCACCCAGCTGTAAAAAAGGGAGAAACAGCTCCTGCTAATGATGGCGCTGAATTCATTGTCTGCCCTGGAAATGCCATACTCATTAATGTTTTTCTTTTTATGAAAGATTCATTCAGAGCCTTCAGGAGGCAACGCTGGGGAGTGCTGTCAGAGGAGGACGGCTCTCTGAAAAGGGCACTCTTTGCTCCTCAGTCCACCGCGCTGCTGAGGAGAACAAGAGCAGGCATGGAACGAGGAAGAGTCTGTGGAGCTCCGTCTCCCGCTTACAGCCCCTTCCCAGCGGGCCTGTCGTCTCTCGGCCCGTGGAGGAAGAGCGGCAGAGAGTCTGACGGGGGAGCGCATCGCCGCTGCGGAGGAGAGAGGAGACGTGCGGAAACTCAGCTCAGCTCCGCACGTGGAGGAGATGTTGCTAGGAGACAGCTGGAGATCTCTGTACCCATTCATTAGAACGATGGAATGTTGACAAGCAGCCACTATATTCCGCGTGTGTAGCAGTCACATTCTACAGCTGTGAGCCGAGCTGACAGCGTGTTACAGCAGCACATACTAAGGAAACATTTCTGCTCTTTGCTCCATAGACATAGGCGATGTCCCTGTCCTCAGAGAAAGGTAACCTATTGGTATATCTGCATGTGAGAAGAAACCCGGCCGTCATCTGAACAAACTGAACACCACTGCAGAGCTTTGCTTGCTTAGGATTGGCAAATTTGGTCTTTATGAACAAAAAAAAAAAAAAAAAAAAAAAAAAACGCTGAAGCATTTTTCTGGTCCTGTATGGTTGAGGAATGTATTTCCCTGGCATGGTGTGGAGGAGATGTCAATGCTTTAAAACCCTATCCAGCCAAACGTATTCACTGATTTCACCTGGAAAAAAACTCCTGAAAGGGAAAAACATCAGTCAAAAACATTCTGCACTATGACAGCAGCAGTGTCAGGATATAAACACATCCC
>CM040756.1:2537783-2565283 GCA_022829145.1 Albula goreensis
CACTCTGCAGCCAGGCTCCTCCCTCTCTCTCTCTCCCTCTCTCTCCTGCTCCCTGTCTCTCTGTCTCTCCCTCTCTCTCTCCCCTCTCTCTCTCTCTCTCTCTCTCTCTCTCTCCCTCTCTCTCTCTCCCTGTCTCTCACTCTGCTGCCAGGCTCCTCCATGACCTGTCTCTCCTGCTCCCTGTCTCTCTCTCTCTCCTCCCTCTCTCTCTCTCCCTGTCTCTCACTCTGCAGCCAGGCTCCTCCATGACCTGTCTCTCCTGCTCCCTGTCTCTATCTCTCCCTCCCTCTCTATCTCTCTCTCCCTCCCTCTCTCTCTCTGCAGCCAGGCTCCTCCATGACCTGTCTCTCCTGCTCCCTGTCTCTCTCCCTCCCTCCCTCTGTCTCTCTCCCTGTCTCTCCCTCTCTGTCTCTATCTCTCTCTGTCTCCCTCTGTATCTCTCTCTCTCTCTCTCTCTCTCTCACCCCCTCTCCCTCTATATCTCTCTCTTGCTTTCTATGGGGAGCAGCCCTGCAGAGGGGCACCGTGGGCCTTCTGCTGCCCCAGATTGAGCTGTGTTCCTGGGAATGGACTCCATGCATAGTGGATATTGTGCCAATATGTGCGCCGTTTAAACTCCCCTGCCCTGAGATGGTGACAAATGAAAACACTGGTAAAACAGAAAGGGTTTCTGGGAAAATTAAAGTGCTTGCATTTGGTGCATTTGAACTTGAGCTTGATGCTGAGTCTTGGGATCACACCCGGCCCACAGGATGGGAAAGCAGTGATGTCACAGAGAGACTTTCTAGAACACTCACCAGCAGGAGGGAAGTGACCTCACAGAGAAAATCCACTCCAAGGTTCTATACACAAGACGGTTCACTTGTTGGTGAGTGCTAGCTTTGAGCGAGGTGATGTACAGCCTACCTTAATGGCAATCTGTGAGG
The DNA here is from genome assembly GCA_022829145.1 of Albula goreensis. Lineage (NCBI taxonomy): Eukaryota > Metazoa > Chordata > Actinopteri > Albuliformes > Albulidae > Albula > Albula goreensis. The sequence goes on from CM040756.1 coordinate 2,538,710, forward strand.
CTGGACTTATAACTCACACCTGCTATTTTTTAAATTAGCTTCAGCTGGAAGCCCTCAAACCTCATATACACCAGGTATGTGTGTGTGTTTGTGTGTGTTTGCGTGTGTGTGTTTGTGAGTGTTTGTATAAGGGAGAGACAGATCACTGATATTTCCTCCAGAGGGAAATATATACATAATTCAGATCATCAGTTGAACATTTTTTTCATAATGTCTTTCTTTCTTCTGTCAGGCTCATGCAGACACTTCTGAAGGAAAGTCACATGATCACTCTTCCGAGACTCTTTCTCTGTCTTTCCGTGTACAGAATTCAGCAAAATTATGCATCTTTTCTTCTCATTTACTTTCTCTCTATTTTGCCATCTGTCTTTTTCCTCCTCACTCCTTGTCTTTCCTCTTTTAATTAGAGCAAAGAATATAAAGTTAAAAGTTCTTTGCTATTCTTGCACTGGAGTTTACTCTGCAGTTTACAGGGTGTATTCCTTGTATCCACCATTTTACGAGTGATTCATTGTTTTATTTTGATGATTACTGAACAACAGAAATGAACATTTCAGCTCCATTTTTAAGTTCTCTGAGTGTATTTTTTTTCATATTATACAGCAATGACATGTTCCATTGAGATGGGTCATGGATACAGGTGTGTCAGAGAGCACACTTTAATTACGTCTGAGCAGGTCTCACACCTGGAACCTTCACTTTTCACTGTACATTTCAGAAAATATTTTCAGCCAATAAGAATAGTTTTCCCTCACAGAAAAACACATATCAAAGTTGTGACCAGGACTTATGATGACATTTTTTGATGACAAATTAGTTGTGGACCAAACAGTAAATGGCATGTGTGGATCACTGTTAGAGACCCTGAGAGGGTGTGATTTAGGTGGAGAAGAAAACTTAAAATTGTCATGGTTGGGTTTGAAAGGGTTAAACCCTGCAGCAGCTGGACTCACAGACCAGGAAGTCCCTCCCACTCTCTCTGACACGGTTTCACAGAAACGAAACTAAACTCTGTCTCTGCCAGTGTGTGCAGTAAAATGTCTCAAACTGGAGTTCTACTGGATCGGGACCAGTTCAGCTGTTCGATCTGTCTGGATCTGCTGAAGGATCCGGTGACTATTCCCTGTGGACACAGTTACTGTATGGGCTGTATTAAGGGCTGCTGGGATCAGGATGATCATACTGGTGTCTACAGCTGTCCCCAGTGCAGACAGAGTTTCACTCCAAGGCCTACTTTGTACAAAAACATCGTCTTTGCTGAAATGGTGGAGAAACTGAAGAAGACAGGACTCCAAGCTGCTCCTCCTGCTCACTGTAATGCTGGACCTGGAGACGTAGCGTGTGATGTCTGCACTGGGAGAAAGCTGAAAGCCATCAAGTCCTGTCTGGTGTGTCTGGCCTCTTACTGTGAAACTCACCTCAAACTTCACAATGAACTCCACCCTGGAAACACACACAATCTCATCAATGCTACCGGAAACCTGCAGAAGAACATCTGCTCTCAACATGGCAAACTGCTGGAGGTTTACTGTCATACTGATCAGCAGTGTATCTGTTATCTGTGTACGATGGATGAACACAAAGGCCATGATACAGTCTCAGCTGCAGCAGAAAGGACTGAGAAACAGGTAAGACTGGAGCTTTTTACTGGCAGCTCTGATACTGGCAATGATGGGATAAGGCCAGTGTGGGGTCATTGTGAATTAAAACAGCTTTTCAAAAGCACACTAATTTTATTTGTAATATTTACTTTATTTGGACTGATATAACTCTGTTGATCATATTTAAGGTGATAAGATTCATTTGGGATTTGTCCATTTTAAAAAATCAAAACAAAATGTTTTGACATGTGTAGCAGATTTTTAAAGAATAAAACAAAACTCATGAGCAATCTATGAACAACACAAATTGTCTTAAGATTTCTCATGAAAGATATTTTTAGTAGATACCTTCTATCAATAATCAAATCAAATAACTCTCTTAATATGACTGGATGTAATAGATTTGGGAAACAGATTTTGTATGTCAACAGAAAGAACTGGGGGAAACACAGAGGAAATTCCAGCAGAGAATCCAGGAGAGAGAGAAGGAGCTACAGGATCTGAGACAGGCTGTGCAGTCACTCACGGTGGGTACTGACCAGAGGAGAAGACAACAGCTGGCTGCTGGAAGAGCCATTTCAGGGCTCAGTCAGGGCTCTCCTCCAGTCAGCCAGTGAGGAGCCCAGTGTTGGGCCACTTTCCAGCTCTGTGGGGCTCAATCCCACTCAGCCACACTGTGGGGAACAGGCTGTCTGGGGTCCCAGTAAGAGCTGAGTGAAAGGCCGAGTTCAAATGTACAGCCCTCCTCTCTCTGTGTCTCCTAACAGCGCTCTGCACAGGCAGCAGTGGAGGACAGTGAGAGGATCTTTACTGAGCTGATCCGCTCCATTGAGAGAAGGCGCTCTGAGGTGAAAGAGCTGATCAGAGATCAGGAGAAGGCTGCAGTGAGTGAGGCTGAAGGACTCCTGGAGCGACTGGAGCAGGAGATTGCTGAGCTGAGGAGGAGAGACGCTGAGCTGGAGCAGCTTTCACACACAGAGGATCACATCCATTTCCTCCAGGTAACATCACTGGCTCTCTGACAATCTGCACTGTGTACATTGAACATACATGGTGAGGCGTGTTCCTCATTTACAAAGATCTGCTCCTGGCATCTCCACAGGAATGTGTATTGAGACTGTTTGGCTCTCTGTCTGTCTGTCTGTCTGTAGAGCTGTCAGTCTGTCTGTGCCCCTCCTGGACCTGGAGACTCACCCAGCATCACTGCCAATCCACACCTCTCTTTTGAAGCTGTGAGGAAATCTGTCTCTGAACTGAAAGACCGAATGGAGAACGTCTTCAAGCACACATTAGTCAATATCTCTCAGACAGGTCAACACTGGAGAATTTTTTTCCCTGATTACTTTATGCACATGGCTACTGTCTTTGATATATGAAAATTGTAAAAGTGTTTTTTGAGAATTATTGTAACAGCAAGTCTGTTTACTGTTATAAACATATTCATGCTTTCCCTTATGCCTGGATTTCACTTTTTCCTCATTTTCTGTCTTTGCAGTGAAAGAAGAACATTTACTACAGGCTGAAGATCCCAGGACCAGAGAACAATTCTTACAATGTATGCACACACACACACACACACACACACACACACACACACACACACACACACACACACACACACACACACACACACACACACACACACACATATTCTCACACGCACACACAGAAACATATGCACATACAATCACAAGCATGCAAACACACACACACATCAACATATGCACATACAATCACAAGAATGCAAACACACACACACACATACGCACAGGTTTTCAGTGCAAGTGGCAACTCAGTGTACAGCATGAGTGTAGTCATACACTATGAGTGCGTACCTTCCGGGTTGTTTTTGAGTGCCGTGAGCTGTTGCAGGTTATAACTTTTGGTTCCAGCTATCACCACCTTTCAAAATTAAACTGCCAAAATTACGCCAGCACTAACCGGGATATTGCATTGTATCAATTCAGCATGTCATGTTTTTTAACGTTCTTTGTTTTGAATAGCATTTTGTTTCTGCAGGAGTTAATTTCTTATCAATTATGAATATGATCACTGACCTGTCTTTACCTCTCCTTCCCCTCCACCAGATTCCTGTCAGCTCACGCTGGATCCCAACACAGCACATAATCATCTCCGTCTGTCTGAGGGGAACAGAGAGGTGACACTGGTGGGAGAGACCCAGCCATATCCTAAACACCCAGACAGATTTGAGCGCAGGACCCAGGTGCTGTGCAGAGAGGGTCTGTCTGGACGCTGTTACTGGGAGGCTGAGTGGAGTGGACATGGAGCTGCAATAGCAGTGACATATAAAGACATCAGCAGGAGAGGAAAGGGGAATGACTCTGTTCTGGGATGTAATGCCAAGTCCTGGAGTTTGCACTGCTCTCTTTACAGTTACACTTTCTATCACAATAATAAGCTCACTAAAATCCCTGTGCCCTCCTCCTCCAGAATAGGAGTGTACCTGGATCACAGGGCAGGAACTCTGTCCTTCTACAGCGTCTCTGACACAATGACCCTCCTGCACAGAGTCCAGATCACATTCACTCAGCCCCTCTACCCTGGGTTTAGGATTATAAGTTATGGATCCTCTGTGAAACTGAATGACCTGAGATGAAGAAGAGAGTGATCAAAGACAAGGGGAAACACGACCATGAAAAACTAAATCGAAACAAGTACACTTAAAATGCTTAAACAAAATGTATATGTATTGTATAATTTATAATTAATACAAATAAACTCCTTAATTTTCATTCATGTGTAAATAGCTAAATAGCCTACTGTAAGCATTGCAGCATAGCCTATATAAAACATTTCAAAATATTAAAATACATTACACTTCCAGTTATTTATGCTCAGCAGATTTTTAGTCACTTGCTCATTGGTTCCTCTTCCACTAACTACAAAACTATTATCTGTGTGACCCTCTGCAACCTGCATGTTTTCTTCTGCAAAGCAACAACTACCTTATTTAAATATGCTTTTTATGTAAATAATTTGATAACAAATTAGAAGGAAAATGATAAACTATGCAAACAATACAAAGTTTTAATAAACATGATTGTCATTTTTATTTGTGTGAAGCTTCCGTTTTTCTTTCCTCTTCCAACACATGGTACAGATTATGACAGACTTGCATTACACATGTGAAGGTTTCAGCACTCATTTATGAAGCATAAGATCACAGTCAAAACCTCTCCCATTTGTACTCTTACTCTTTTGTAATTTAATTAGTACATCAAACATACATACATATTTCACTTACAAGGAAAAAGGAAAGAATCTTGCAAAATGCTGAGATATATTGACTCATCATGATTGGTTCGCCCCAGGGTGTCACTGATTTCAAATCATAGTTCCACCCATTTTGGGTTTCATGAAACCTGACTGTGCAATCTTTAACTGTCCCCCAACAGCTAGTGTGTACAAGAGCAGTGTCTCACTCTTAGCTCCACAGTTCTCAAGTGCTGTCTCAAAACAACTCCCTGACCCCTACTGCAGCTATGACATCACAAAGGAAGTCACTCTCATGCAATCCAGGAAGTCGCTCTGTCTCATGCAATTTCAAGGAAATGAAACTAAACTCTTCGTCGCAGTCAGTGTGAAGTGAACTAAAATGGCTGAGGGTGGAATTTATTTCGATCAGGACCAGTTCAGCTGTTCAATCTGTCTGGATCTACTGAAGGATCCGGTGACTATTCCCTGTGGACACAGTTACTGTATGGGCTGTATTAAGGACTGCTGGGATCAGGATGATCATACTGGTGTCTACAGCTGTCCCCAGTGCAGACAGAGTTTCACTCCAAGGCCTACTTTGTACAAAAACATCGTCTTTGCTGAAATGGTGGAGAAACTGAAGAAGACAGGACTCCAAGCTGCTCCTCCTGCTCACTGTTGCGCTGGACCTGGAGACGTAGCGTGTGATGTCTGCACTGGGAGAAAGCGCAAAGCCATCAGGTCCTGTCTGGTGTGTCTGGCCTCTTACTGTGAAACTCACCTCAAACTTCATGATGAACTCAACCCAGGAAAGAGACACAAGCTGATCGATGCCACTGGAAACCTGCAGGAGAAGATCTGCTCCCATCATGACAAACTGCTGCAGGTTTACTGTCGTACTGATCAGCAGTGTATCTGTTATCTGTGTACGATGGATGAACACAAAGGCCATGATACAGTCTCGGCTGCAGCAGAGAGGACTGAGAAACAGGTAAGACTGGAGCTCTTTACTGGCGGCTCTGATACTGGCCATTTATCATAATTAGCATAGTAAAACTACATCTGAAAATACACATGATTATGACACTGTATGTAATTTTATTTTATTCAAATTTAAATATCTTAACTGAATAAAAACATTTGATGATTGCAGCAGAAATATGTACTTGCATTTTAATAGGATAAATATTCTTAACAATTATTGTCATAAACTTATTTATGAAAATATTTTATGACATGTTTTGTATTTGAAAACCAAAAAAAAATTAACGAGGAAATAAGAGAGTTGAGGCTCCACAGTTCTACAGCAGAAAGAGCAGGAAGTGAACGTAAGCCAGCTCTCTGTAACAGCTCTGTTCACACCCCTCACCCCCCTATTCACTCCCTGAATGTACATACTGACATGACAATCTGTACATGAAAATTAAATTTAAATGTTAGTGTTCAATGCAATGGATTTGTAAAACAAATTTTATATGTCAACAGAAAAAGCTGGGGGTGACACAGTGGAAATTCCAGCAGAGAATCCAGGAGAGAGAGAAGGAGCTGCAGGATCTGAGACAGGCTGTGCAGTCATACAAGGTGGGTACTGACCAGAGGAGAAGACAACAGCTGGCTGCTGGAAGAGCCATTTCAGGGCTCAGTCAGGGCTCTCCTCCAGTCAGCCAGTGAGGAGCCCAGTGTTGGGCCACTTTCCAGCCCTGTGGGGCTCAATCCCACTCAGCCACACTGTGGGGAAAAGGCTGTCTGGGGTCCCAGTAAGAGCTGAGTGAAAGGCCGAGTTCAAATGTACAGCCCTCCTCTCTCTGTGTCTCCTAACAGCGCTCTGCACAGGCAGCAGTGGAGGACAGTGAGAGGATCTTTACTGAGCTAATCCGCTCCATTGAGAGAAGGCGCTCTGAGGTGAAAGAGCTGATCAGAGATCAGGAGAAGGCTGCAGTGAGTCGGGCTGAAAGACTCCTGGAGCGACTGGAGCAGGAGATTGCTGAGCTGAGGAGGAGAGACACTGAGCAGGAGCAGCTTTCACACACAGAGGATCACATCCATTTCCTCCAGGTAACTTCAATGTGTCTCTGACAGTGTGCAGCACAGATGGGGTGTGTCTCACACAGAGCTCTCCAGTGGAGCTGCTCCTGAATTCGGACTAATTCCCATGACTGTGTGCTGCTAACGGAAACCCTGGCCTGCCTTTCTGTCCTTCCCCATCCTCCTCTCTGTCTGTAGAGCTGTCAGTCTGTCTGTGCCCCTCCTGGACCTGGAGACTCACCCAGCATCACTGTCAATCCACACCTCTCTTTTGAGGCTGTGAGGAAATCTGTCTCAGAACTGAAAGAGCGACTGGAGGACGTCTGCAAGGAGGAATTACTGAAGATCTCTGAAACAGGTGATCACAGTGAAAGTACACTCACTTGTGTAACTTGATATTTTCAATTATTTCTCTTTTCCCTTTTCTCTCATTTCAGTAAAATAATGAAATAATCTACATAAACTCACAAACACACTCTCACATCGACACTGTTCACAAAGACACAAACGTTCAAATGCACATACACACACGTATACATACACAATTCACACAGAGAAGGACAAACACATGCACTCACACAAACACAAATACACACACACACACTCCCTGCTGCTGTGGTTCTCAGTGCAGGGTAGTGCTAACTCAGTGTACAGTATGAGTGTAGTCAGAGTACACACACACACACACACACACACACACACACACACACACACACACACACACACACACACACACACACACCCTGCTGCTGTGGTTCTCAGTGCAGGGTAGTGCTAACTCAGTGTACAGTATGAGTGTAGTCAGAGTACTGGCCCTCTGGGTTGTTTCTGAGTGCAGTGAGTTTATGTTGCTTCCTGGTCTGTTCATTGCTCAGCTCTGCAGGGTCCTGTATCTCTGCTACCTGCTCTCTGTCTGCTCGCCATGGCAACCAGGGAAATCTGCTACATTGTTGCAGTTTCAAACATTCAGTTCCAACTGTCACTGCAGTTTAAAAGCAAACTGCCAAAACTACTGAGCCTCCAGCGCTAACCTGGATAACACATTATATTACAGGATATTACATTATATTAACCTCACTTTCACATTTGGACTATTTCTTTATGCACATTTTACATAAAAACAGCATTCTGCTCCTCCAGGAAATGTGATGAAAAGTGAATCTTTAGGCTCTCATGTTGTGATTCTGTCTGCAGTGAAAGAAGTCCATATTGTAGAGCCCAGGACCAGAGAGGACTTCTTACAATGTGAGTCTGAAATTAAACTAAAATTAAACAATAAGGCAATGTGTGAATATGAGGAAATACAAATAAAATATATATTTTAAGTATTTTGTTTACTCATGTTCTGATTTACTTTCAGGATCTCATACATCTTCTCCTCCATCAGATCCCTGTTATAATTCAGCTGCAGTGATTCTGGCATTAAAAAATATGGATAAAATATGATAATATGTATATTACTGTTACACACTGTATAGAGATAGTTTTGGATAATATGTGACAATACATTTCACTGTTATCCACTGTGTGTAGGATTAGAAAAGCAAATATCACTTTTATGGAAAATTCAACAGTCAGGTAAAGAAGGAAATAAAGAAAGCAACAGAAATAAAAGCTTTAAAGTGAACAAAATATTCAACAGTACAATAATAATCAATGTAAAAATGAAATTATTAAAATGTAAAATATGTAAGTGATGTAATGTGATGATTATGATTACTGAGCTCTCTTCTCTCCTTCTCCTCCATCAGATTCCTGTCGGCTCACACTGGACCCCAACACAGCGAATAGAAACCTCCGTCTGTCTGAGGGGAACAGAGAGGCGACACATGTGGGAGAGACCCAGCCATATCCTTATCACCCAGAGAGATTTGACCGCTTTGCCCAAGTGCTGTGCAGAGAGGGTCTGTCTGGACGCTGTTACTGGGAGGCTGAGTGGAGTGGGGGGAGGTTTTTATAGCAGTGTCATATAAAGAGATCAGCAGGAAAGGAAAGGGTGACTCTGCTCTGGGAAATAATGCCGAGTCCTGGAGTTTGGAATGCTCTCCATTCAATTACACTTTCTATCACGATAATGAGATCAATGAAATCCCTGTGCCCTCCTCCCACAGAATAGGAGTGTACCTGGATCACAGGGCAGGAACTCTGTCCTTCTACAGCGTCTCTGACACAATGACCCTCCTGCACAGAGTCCAGACCACATTCACTCAGCCCCTCTATGCTGGGTTCTGGGTTTGGGAGTCTGGATCCTCTGTGAAGCTCTGTGACCTGGGGTAATGGAGACACTGATTAAAGAGTGGTGAAAACAAACTGATAAAACTGGGTTACTGAGAAGTAAATCAATAAAACGATAATAAAATGATCATGAAACATTTGGTTAGTTTTTCTTCATTTAGCATTAGCTTGTTTTGGATTATATATCACAGGTATCCATGACTGCCCCAGCCTCTCTTTGTCACATGCTCCTTTCATGCCCTGAATTACAGCATTTCTGAGGTTCAGTTTGACAGACTCTTTCTCTAATAGTGAAATACTGTATTGAGCCCACTATCAGTGCTTTTAGGAGCCACCCTGACAGGTGTGCACTTACCTGAGCACTCACCTGAGTCACAGTTAGGCCCTCTGACCGGGGGGGTTGGCTGATTTTAGGGGCTGATGTGTGAGTGATTTTTCTTGTATTAAAAAATCTTAAAATCAATAAATGTATCAAAATTTTAAAAGTTTAAAACTGTTTTTTTTTTTTTTTAACCACAATAACATGACATTTACAGGAAAACATGATAAGAAACTTGCATATGACACAAATATATTTTTTTTTTATAATAAGAAAAAACACAGCCTCATACTGAGATATGCTACATAGGTGCATAAATCATAAATTGATTAACAGTACACGAGTACTCATACACCAAATCACAGTACATTCTTACAAAGGGACAGAGAAGGCAACTGTTTGACTAAATCGTCACCATTACTGATGGGTTTACATTGATAAAGGTCAGAGGTCATGAGAATTGACTTGTCTAAACAGATCAAAAGGTTGGGCCCTCCACAGCGATACACAATGATTGGTTCACTCGTTGTTGGTTCGCGGAGTCAGCTCCGCCCATCTGTGGTCTTATTCAACCTGACTGTGCTATCTTTAGCTTTCTCCTAACAGATAGTGTGTACAACAGCAGTGTGTCCCTCTAAACCTCATGGTTCACAAGCGCTGTCTATCTCCCAACAGCTCTCTGAACTGCAGGCTGTATAGCCTTAAGGGCTGGTATTTCACTGATCTCTCACTGCAGCCGATTGCAGTGAAGGCCCCAGTTTACTGCAGGCAAACACGGTCTGCCGTGGGGGAAAACAACACTCCCTGGGCTGTTTTCTCCAGGACTTCTGCACGAAGGCAATCTGGTGAACTTACACAGTGCTCTTAGCTACAGCAACTAACACAACAAACCGAGAACGTGTGACTGGTAAAAATAGAAGAGTATGTTTACTCCATTAATATATATGACAGTATGTCACATTGTCCCATTACTTGTGCATATTTTCTATATGATGCACGCCTTTCAGAGAAGCATACTTGTGTATTCTGCGGGGAGCTGTGCTTCTGGTTTGAACGGAATCCCTACAGATATCCTGAGGGAAACTTATGACTGTATGTGATATGATTTTGCATAACCCGCATCCTGTTTTTAGGCTAACTGCCACTAACTGCCAAAGAGACACTGAATTGTCACTGGTATTGGTATCAAATCTGTCTTTTTGAAGTTGAACTTTCTTGTATTCCAGCACAAACATTCTGGATTGTTGCCAATGTCAGCACCATTTTTGCATTCCCAGGTGTGTCTAGATCACCTGAGAGTGACTGCTCAAAGGTGACGCCCAGGTAAGTGATCCGAGGATAATAAAATTTACTGTCAGTACTCGTAGACTTTACCTTCGTGCTGTCTGCCTAAGGCAGATTTTCTCTGTAGCACACAGTGGACTCATTTGCCAGACTATCTGGGCTGTGTGGAGAATATTCCACTGTGGAAATTCAGATTGATCCTGGTTTAAGTGAACAATTGCAGTGTCACAATAAAGAATGAATTTTAGAACATTTGGGTTACACACCCAGTTCCATAGCCTCTTTGCCACACTGCCATCTTCATCTTTTGTTCTCAGGCAGAACTTCAGTTTGAATTCCCTGATTTTAGCCTCTCTTCACCTGAGAGTCAAATACATGCACTCTCTGCTCAGCCTGCAGTGTGAGTGACTGTGTGTGATATTTATGAGTGAATCTCCACTCTCTGCTCAGCCTGCAGTGTGAGTGACTGTGTGTGATATTTATGAGTGAATCTCCACTCTCTGCTCAGCCTGCAGTGTGAGTGACTGTGTGTGATATTTATGAGTGAATCTCCACTCTCTGCTCAGCCTGCAGTGTGAGTGACTGTGTGTGATATTTATGAGTGAATCTCCACTCTCTGCTCAGCCTGCAGTGTGAGTGACTGTGTGTGATATTTATGAGTGAATCTCCACTCTCTGCTCAGCCTGCAGTGTGAGTGACTGTGTGTGATATTTATGAGTGAATCTCCACTCTCTGCTCAGCCTGCAGTGTGAGTGACTGTGTGTGATATTAATGAGTGAATCTCCACTCTCTGCTCAGCCTGCAGTGTGAGTGAGTGTGTGTGATATTTATGAGTGAATCTCCTCTCTCTGCTCAGCCTGCAGTGTGAGTGACTGTGTGTGATATTTATGAGTGAATCTCCACTCTCTGCTCAGCCTGCAGTGTGAGTGACTGTGTGTGATATTAATGAGTGAATCTCCACTCTCTGCTCAGCCTGCAGTGTGAGTGACTGTGTGTGATATTTATGAGTGAATCTCCACTCTCTGCTCAGCCTGCAGTGTGAGTGACTGTGTGTGATATTTATGAGTGAATCTCCACTCTCTGCTCAGCCTGCAGTGTGAGTGACTGTGTGTGTTTTATGTGATGTTAACATGAGTCTCTTAACAGCATACTATTTCACAAAAGTTAATTTAAATGACATTGTGTTTTTGTTCCACTATAGCAGTGAGAGAGACTGTGTTTTATGTGCTGGTGTAAGTCTGCTCTCTCTCTCTGCACTCCCTGCTCTGTTCAGCCTGGCCTCAGTCCAACACCACACCTCCTGCAGGTACAGGTAGAACTAGTAAGTCCCTCCTACTCTCTCTCACGCAGTTTCAGAGAAACAAAACTTAACTCTGTCTCTCTCAGTGTGTGCGGTAAAATGGCACAAGCTGGGGATCTACTTGATCCGGACCAGTTAAGTTGTTCAATCTGTCTGGACCTACTGCAGGATCCGGTGACTATTCCCTGTGGGCACAATTATTGTATGGGCTGTATTAAGGACTGCTGGAATCAGAATGTCTATACCGGTGTCTACAGCTGTCCCCAGTGCAGACAGACCTTCACCCCAAGGCCTGTTCTGGGCAGAAACACCATGCTGGCTGAAGTGGTGGAGAAACTGAAGAAGACAGGACTCCAAGCTGCTCCTCCTGCTCACTGTTACACTGGACCTGGAGACGTGGTGTGTGATTTCTGCACTGGGAGAAAGCTCAAAGCCATCAAGTCCTGTCTGGTATGTCTGGCCTCTTACTGTGAAACTCACCTCCAGCCTCACTATGAATCTCCTGCTCTTAAGAAGCACAAACTGGTCAAAGCCACTAGGATCCTTCAGAAGAACATCTGCTCTCATCATGACAAACCACTGGAGGTTTACTGTCGTACTGATCAGCAGTGTATCTGTTATCAGTGTATGTTGGATGAACACAAAGGCCATGATACAGTCTCAGCTGCTGCAGAGAGGACTGAGAAACAGGTAAGGACTGGAGCTCTTTACTGGCAGATCTGATACTGGCTAGTTTTTTCATTTGTCTACTTTAGAACTTAAAAATTATTATGTTTTGAATTGTTTAAAAACATATTGACTAATATTAATTGAAAGTAAAAAAAAAAAAAGATATTTGTACTGTCATTTAATCCCTGAATTGAAATTAGTATGACTGAAACATCTAACTGTGTCTCACAGTTTTGAAGCTTTTAGACTGGTATACTTGTACAACCTGATCTTCAGTCTAACATGTAAATTAGTGCTTGCTTATTCTTTAATAACAAACAGGACATTGTAGTTAACATACATACGTGTACTTTAATATTCTCAATCTGTCCATAGAGGCAGCTGGGGGTGACACAGAGGAAATCCCAGCAGAGAATCCAGGAGAGAGAGAAGGAGCTGCAGGATCTGAGACAGGCTGTGCAGTCACTCACGGTGGGTACTGACCAGAGGAGAAGAGAACAGCTGGCTGCTGGAATAGCCATTTCAGGGCTCAGTCAGGGCTCTCCTCCAGTCAGCCAGTGAGGAGCCCAGTGTTGGGCCACTTTCCAGCTCTGTGGGGCTCAATCCCACTCAGCCATACTGTGGGGAACAGGCTGTCTGGGGTCCCAGTAAGAGCTGAGTGAAAGGCCTAGTTCAAATGTACAGCCCTCCTCTCTCTGTGTCTCCTAACAGCACTCTGCTCAAACAGCAATGAAGGAAAGTGATAGGATCTTTACTGAGCTGATCCGCTCCATTAAGAGAAGGCGCTCTGAGGTGAAAGAGCTGATCAGAGATCAGGAGAAGGCTGCAGTGAGTCGGGTTGAAGGACTCCTGGAGCGACTGGAGCAGGAGATTGCTGAGCTGAGGAGGAGAAACGCTGAGCTGGAGCAGCTTTCACACACAGAGGATCACATCCACTTCCTCCAGGTAACATCACTGGCTCTCTGACAATCTGCACTGTGTACATTGTACATACATGGTGAGGCGTGTTCCTCATTTACAAAGATCTGCTCCTGGCATCTCCACAGGAATGTGTACTGAGACTGTTTGGCTCTCTGTCTGTCTCTCTGTAGAGCTGTCAGTCTGTCTGTGCCCCTCCTGGACCTGCAGACTTACCCAGAATCACTGTTAATCCGCGACTCTTTTTTGAACCTGTGAGGAAATCTGTCTCTGAACTGAAAGAGCAAATGGAGGATGTCTGCAAGGGGACATTAGCCAAGATCTCTCAGCCTGGTTAGTTATGTAAATTATTTTATTTTATAAAAAATATATTTTGGGCACTCGATAAGCACTTTTTTGGGTACTTCCTGGTCTGCTCACTGCTGAGGTAGCTGATATTTAAAAATACTATACAAAAATATAGAGCCTTTAGCTCTATTTAATAAAATAAATGAATCAAACATGTAATATTTGAAGCATTTCTGAGAGTTCTGTTTAACACAGTTTTCTGTTTCTCCTTGAGATAAGAAATTATGAATTTAAGTAAATCGTGTACTTCTTTCTACAGTGGAAAGAGTCCATACTGAAGTGTCCTGGACCAGAGATGACTTCTTACAATGTGAGTCTGCAATGTTAGAAGAATACGTTAGAAGAATAAGACACAGTGGTAGGCATGGCCACCAACTGGAAGGAACCCTTCAAAGAAAATGTACACAAAAATGGCCAGAGATTAGTTCCCTTCTAGGAGACCAGAGGAAACAAACAACACAAATGCTTAAAAAAAAATCAGGACTTTAAAGATCATAAGAAAAACTAGGTATTAGAAAAAATGTAGGGAAACCAAAAAAGCTAAATGTCTGATGTAGGGCAGTGGATATAAGAATAAAGGTACACATCCAAAGAAAAAGAGTATAACATATGCAAGTAATGTAATGACTGAGAGATTTTTTTTTCTTTATTCTCCTCCGTCAGATTCCTGTCAGCTCACACTGGACCCCAACACAGCACATAGAGAACTCTGTCTGTCTGAGGGGTACAGAGAGGTGACACGTATGGGTTGGGCCCAGTTTTATCCTGATCACCCAGAGAGATTTGACTCCTTTCCCCAAGTGCTGTGCAGAGAGGGTCTGTCTGGACGCTGTTACTGGGAGGCTGAGTGGAGTGGGGGAGAGGGGGTTTATATAGCAGTGTCATATAAAGAGATCAGCAGGAAAGGAAAGGGAAATAACTGTGTTCTGGGACATAATGACAAGTCCTGGAGATTAGGCTGCACTCCTTCATGTTACTATTTCTACCACAATAATGAAAGCACTAAAATCCCTGTGCCCTCCTCCTCCACAATAGGAGTGTACCTGGATCACAGGGCAGGAACTCTGTCCTTCTACAGCATCTCTGACACAATGACCCTCCTGCACAGAGTCCAGACCACATTCACTCAGCCCCTCTATGCTGGGTTTTGGGTTCATTGTGTTGGATCTTTTGTAAAATTGTGTGATCTGAGATGAGGGAAAACTGAAGATAGCAAAGGAGAGGAGAAAACATTCCAATCAAAATTGCACAATCCAATATTTCCTACATGAAGAGTTTATTTAAATTATCCAAACAGATATATATCAAAAAAATAAGTCATTTAAATAAAAATAAAAAATATATATTCTTTTAATTTTACTGTTGGTATGTACTAGTTTTTATGTTAGTATGAGTTTTTTTTTATGTTTCTTAAATGATATATCAGGCATTATCCATGACTCTCCCAGCCTTTCTTTTAAAGTTTTGGGTGCTCTCTGAATTACAGGATTTCTGAGGTTCAGTTTGACAGACTCTTTCTCTAATAGTGAAATACTGTATTGAGCCCACTCTGCTATCAGTGCTTTTAGGAGCTGCCCTGACAGGTGTGCACTTACCTGAGCTACAGCTAGGCGCCCCGCCCCCACATTCCCATTGGATAAGAGACACTCTGCCGTATAATCAATGAGGGAAACCCCTCCCTTCCTCAGAGGGTCATGTGACACACTGTACAGAATATGGCAGCATACATTACACACTGTACAGAATATGGCAGCATATATTACACACTATGCAGAATATGGCAGCATATATTACACACTGTGCAGAATATGGCATATATTACACTGTACATATATATATTACACACTGTGCAGAATATGGCAGCATATATTACACACTGTGCAGAATATGGCAGCATATATTACACACTGTACAGAATATGGCAGCATATATTACACACTGTGCAGAATATGGCAGCATATATTACACACTGTGCAGAATATGGCAGCATATATTACACACTGTAAGAATATGGCAGCATATATTACACACTGTACATATGGCATATACACACTGTACAGAATATGGCAGCATATATTACACACTGTACAGAATATGGCAGCATATATTACACACTGTGCAGAATATGGCAGCATATATTACACACTGTACAGAATATGGCAGCATATATTACACACTGTACAGAATATGGCAGCATATATTACACACTGTGCAGAATATGGCAGCATATATTACACACTGTACAGAATATGGCAGCATATATTACACACTGTACAGAATATGGCAGCATATATTACACACTGTGCAGAATATGGCAGCATATATTACACACTGTACAGAATATGGCAGCATATATTACACACTGTGCAGAATATGGCAGCATATATTACACACTGTGCAGAATAGGGCAGCATATATTACACACTGTACAGAATATGGCAGCATATATTACGCATTTGAAGGGTGTGGGGCTCACTTGGTTATATTTAGGAACCCTGGCCGCCCTTATTCATGTGCTGTTGCTCTTGTCTAATTTAATGTGAATTTGTCAGTGGTTTATAGGGAGTGTAGCAGAGTGGGTTGGTCTATGGGGGTTGGGGGGGAGTTTAGCTGATGTTGGGGGCTAAGGTTTGGTTAAGATGGGAGGGGATGTGATCTTTCTCCTGTCAAAAAAAAAAATCCTCAAAATGTATCAAATAAATAAAAATACAAGTATATCCAAATTGCTTGCAGTTTTTTTGAGTTAGACTTACATACGCATACATACACCATCACACTGAATCACAAACACAAACATGCACACACACACTCTCACACACACACATGCACACTCAAACACACACACGCACACACACACACACATACTCAAACACACACACGCCCACTCACATGCACGCACGCACACACACACTCACACACACACATGCACACAAACGCTCACATGCACGCGCATGTGCACACACGCACACACACACATACTCAAACACACACACGCCCACTCACATGCATGCACGCACACACACACTCACATGCACACTCACATGCACACGCACACACACACACATGCACACTCAAACACACACACACACACACACGCACACACACACACACACACACTCACACACACCCACACACACACATACACACACACACACACACACACGCACACACGCACACACACACATACTCAAACACACACACGCCCACTCACATGCATGCACGCACACACACACTCACATGCACACGCGCGCATGCACACGCAAGCACACACACACACACACGCACACACACACACACACTCAGCTTACTCAAGTCCAATCTGTTCACCTTCTCTCATGCTCTGGCTCCTTCTGACATAACTAAGAAACTGGCCGATAACGTTTCCTGCTAATCTGTTATAAACATTGCTGTAAAGCAGGTATGGTTCTCTCTTTCTCACTGATTCTCTCTCTCTCTCTCTGTTTTTAATTTCCTTCTTAATAACTGCTATTTTCCTCAGTATTCCTTTTCCTTTTCATCTGTGCTCCATCAGACAGTTTCTGTCAGTAATGTAGGCCATGTCCCGCGCACATATACATGTGCATGTACTGCTCTTGGTATTAGCTACGTAGCAAATGCTTTGATACTGGATTATGGATACAGAACACACATTGTTGTTTGCTTTCTGTATCCCAACAGCCACTTTTTTTACTAACGAAAATATGTCATTCTACGTTCAGGCCCCTATCCAATGTATGTATCCAGAGTAAAGTACACAGTTTCATATTTCTACGCGCTATCCACTTATACAGCTGAATAACTACTGGAGTGATTCAGATCATGTGGCTTGCCCTAGGTGTCCTGACTGGGAACAGTACCCACTGGAACAGTACCCACCGCATCTGAGTTGGAAGCCCAGTTCCTTTATGCTTTATAGACATTATGCCACACTGCTGACCATTTTTGAGGCACAAAAGGGTGGAACTTGCGGTTTTGAATGGCCACCCAACAGATTTGCATGCCTCTATGGTAATATGCTGACAAGGACTTTTTTCCCAGCAGTGTTACCGTGGTGACCTGGCCTGCTTAATGTAACATACAGATTCATCACACTGAACTGCTGTGGGGAGAACGACCCCCCAAGCCCCCTGCCCCCCTCCCCCTCCAAAAACACGCACACCCACTTCCTTTCATGTATGTTTATCAACAAAATATAATTTTCTAACTGACCTTTTTAAAAATTGCTCAAAAAAAAAAACAATGCAGGAAAAAAATTGTATTTAGGCAGGCCATATGTTCTATCATTTGTGGTTTCCATAGCAACTGCCTTCTCTCTCTCTCTCTCTCTCTCTCTCTCTCTCTCTCTCTCTCTGTCTGTTTCTCTTTCTCATCCTCTCTCTGTCTCTCTGCAGTTCTCCCTCATTATAAACCAATCAAGACAGTCTGTCTCACCAGTAAAGCAAATTCACATTAAAAACATGTATAACTCTCATGTAAATCTGTGAGCGCTCAGTATGTGTGGAGCGTGATCGCTCAGCTGAAACTGCAGCCTATTGATAAGGACTTAGCTGCAGGGTGTGGAGAAGGCACGAGACAATAGCTATAGCTCAGTGCCAACACACACACATGCATAGTGCATACATACAAGCACAGGAACACACACACACACACACACACACACACACACACACACACATACATAGTGCATACATACAAGCACAGGAACACACACACACACACATGCATAGTGCATATATACAGGCACAGGAACACACACACACACACACACACACACACACACACACACACACACATGAAGTGGTGCATAGTGCATTTACACCGAACATCCGGATCATGTGAATGGTCATGATTTACTATCAAGAGTGAGCTGCAGCTAGCTGCTGTGTGCCCCCGGAGCAGGGGAATAAATTATGGATGGTATGAATCCACCAGGACAGCACAGTGTCCCAGAGGGCTTAGTGTGGGCAGGTATCAGTGTGTCTATGTGCAGGTTTCAGTGTGTCTGTGTGCAGGTTTCAGTGTGTCTGTGGGCAGGTATCAGTGTGTCTGTGGGCAGGTATCAGTGTGTCTATGTGCAGGTTTCAGTGTGTCTGTGTGCAGGTTTCAGTGTGTCTATGTGCAGGTTTCAGTGTGTCTATGTGCAGGTATCAGTGTGTCTGTGTGCAGGTTTCAGTGTGTCTGTGTGCAGGTGTCAGTGTGTCTGTGTGCAGTTTTCAGTGTGTCTGTGGGCAGGTTTCAGTGTGTCTGTGTGCAGGTTTCAGTGTGTCTGTGTGCAGGTTTCAGTGTGTCTGTGTGCAGTTTTCAGTGTGTCTGTGTGCAGGTTTCAGTGTGTCTGTGTGCAGTTTTCAGTGTGTCTGTGTGCAGGTTTCAGTGTGTCTGTGTGCAGGTTTCAGTGCGTCTGTTTGTAAGGCCAAGGCAGTTACCCCAGACAAGTGATGGACACCAACAAGGTGACCACTTCCAGCCAAATTCCATTCTCAGGTTAAGAGCCCATTTAAAAACGAATAACAGGTCACCACACCAGCAGAGTAACAGGAATGATAAACCAGCAAAGTGCCCTTCTCAAATTACAGGACAATTTATTCACCTGAATCTTTTTGCCCCGTCTGTCTCACAAGGTTATTAGTGCATAAAACAGCTTTACTGGGTGTCAGGCTGTGGCATGGGGAACTCTGATGTGCTGAGGATCAGAAGAAAGCGGGTTACAGAGGAAACACTGTGATGCAGTAAGCGAGGTTTGTTGAATTTGTTTACAGGCACAAAGCTACGCTTGCTTAAACAGTCCTCAAAGCTACAGCAGGTGATTTCAGCTGTCTCTCTATGTTGGGAAGCCTAAACCATCCCCTTAATCTGATTGGCTACACAATACTTTGCATTCTTTGATCCCTGAATCCGATTGGCTAAATATTACATTACATTATATTATAGCCACTTTGCAGATGCTCCAATCAAGAGTGATATACAACTTAAAGGACATTATGAGACAAGGGTGTTAAAGTGCTAGAGAGGGGTAAAAGCCCCAGGTGGCAGAAGGAACAGCATGGACTAAACCCTGTGCATGACCTGTTGAAAAAACAGATATTCCTTTGCATTCACCACTTACATTGATTCTGATTGGCTACACAATCCTTTGCACTCACTACCCATTTTGATCCCTGAATCTGATTGGCTGTGCTCTCCCTCCCCACTTTAATTCCCCACGGTCATCACTGCAGAGGAGGAATGAGCCCTCAGAGAACCTGCCCAGGCAAACCAAAGGTTAAAAAAGTGTATGTGTTCCAGTCGCTCGGGGATCACTGTCTGTACTATGCTTGTCGTTCAGAGCTAAAAGCTCAATTCATTATTTCTGATTGAGCTGCTAATTGGATGCTGATTTTAATTTGCTTTTATTCATGGAGTCAGTTTGATCAGCAGCAAATCTTTCTTCCTCTCTCTCTCTCCCTCCCTCTCCTCACTTCTCTCTCTCATGCCTTCTCTTCCAATGCCCTCCTTTCCTCTCTCTCTCTGTCATCCTTTCGTCTCTCATTAGATGAGAAGCCAAAGTGAATGATTGGATTTGTGTCACATCTTACATTCACTTCCACTGTCCCTCCTTCCCTGCACCCCTCCTTTAAGTGTTATTGGATATTAAGGATAAAGGATGAATGTGTTTACAGAAGAAATGGCATTACAGGAATTACAGAGGGTGCTGTGGAAAATCTTCACAAAATATGTGATGTGCACCACCATGTATAATACGATCGCCGAGCCTTACAAATGCTCAGCTGACTTTCCCATAATGCCCTGGGAGCATGGTATCTTTGTACTGCATGTTCAGATATCCTGTCTTTGAAAATGTTGTACATGCTAACATTTATTATCTGAGTGTGATGATGGGGTGGGGTGGGGTGGGGGGGGGGGCATTGACTGAGTAATGATCAAAGAGACGGGGAAGTCATTAGGAGGAGTGCGGCGTAACCAAGGTTACCGAGCCATGACATCGGGGGCAGGGATGGGGGTGAGGGTGGGGGGCGAGGGGGGCGATTGCCCAGGGTATGGAGAAAATTAGCACCGGTGCTGGTATTGCGCATTATGGCCTCCCACTTTCTGCTCACAGTGAATGCTTTTAATGCTGGCTGACAGCAGGCCAGTGGGAGGGCTGCCCGGGATTGTGCCTGAATTTCACCCCGCTGTGTCCCTGTTTAAAAAGTTCATTAGAAAATAAGCATGAGGATCCATGTGTAATTTAATTACCCATAACACCCTGCTTCACTGTGAGGGAGCTGCACTGAAGGGGTCAGCGCTGTCCTGCCCCGAACACCTAAATCACCTTACACACACACACACACACACACACACACACACACACACACACACACACTACACACACACACACACACAGGCACACACACACACGTACACACACACACACACACACACAGGCGCACACACACACACACACACACACACACAGGCACACACACACACACACACAGGCGCACACACACACACACACACACACACACACACACACAGCACACACACATACGCACTTGCATCCTCTCCCTGCTGTACCATACCCCAGCATCCCGCGCCTCTCATGCTTAATCAAATTAAAATCCCTCTCCAGCCCCTCGTCTCTAATCAGTTTCCCCTCTCCTTGCTGCAGTGTGCAGGGCACATTCTGCTGGAGGGGTAATTGTTTTATCCCCCTGACCCCAGGTAAGGCAGAACGATACCCACCCCTCACTCTGTATAATTACATAACTGCTGCGTATGTGATCTTAACACATTCCCCAGCACC
This sequence comes from Albula goreensis, assembly GCA_022829145.1. Classification (NCBI taxonomy): domain Eukaryota; kingdom Metazoa; phylum Chordata; class Actinopteri; order Albuliformes; family Albulidae; genus Albula; species Albula goreensis. The sequence continues at coordinate 2,560,408 of CM040756.1, forward strand.
TGGAGTTAATTTACCCAGCCCTGTGCCGTTGGCCTCTCACTGCCAGCTGTTAAAACACTCATTAGGGAGATGGGATTGTTCATTTTAACATTCGGCACAACAAAACGAATGCATTGTAGAAAATCTGCACATTGTGTGAAATGTGTATCAATGAATAAATTGCATACTCTGTGTTGTGTCCTTTCCTTTCCAGTTTTATACCCCCTCTCTTTCTCTCTCCCTCTCTCCTTCTCTCTCTCTATCTATCCTCCCCCATTCAATTAATTTAAATTGTGTTTTATTAGTGGGACAACCAACTGAAAGTAGAAAAAATGTCCTCTCTTTCTTTCTATACTTGACTTTTCTTTTGATAACTCTTTTGTTCAAGCCCGCTCTCTCACTCTCATTCAATTTCAAGTGATCTTTTATATTATGACAAGTGCAAGCTAATTCATCCCATAAGTTTGTTGTTTAATCCAGTGATCCAAGCAATGAGACCTTCTCCATCTGAACTATAGGAGAAGGAAAGGTCAGTTTTATCATGGAGTGTCTGGAGGACAATTTGATTCTTTCTGAAAAATTATTCTGATTAAATCCAGTTATTTGTTGGCGATCTTGCTTCCAATGCAAAGTCTACCCTTGCTTCACAGAGTTTTGTTGTTGTTGTTATGGTTGCTGTTACTGTTATTGTTATTTTTCTACAATAAAGGTGGAGCTAATTTGCATGTTGATTTCCTGAGAAAATCAGCTAAAGTCATTTTGTCATTTAATTCCACAATTTGTTTCAATGTATCAATAGATCATTTTTTTTTTTAGCAAAGAGGGTTTTAAATAAATAACTCTGACCATGAGCCTCAGCCATAAACATGATGCAGAAATGGTTACTCTCGCTCTGCCCTGCTGTTTCAGAGTGCTCCTTCAGATTGTGCCGTCGGTGTTCATTCCTCCCGAAGCTCTGCCACTGTCCAGGGGGCATTGCGTCAGCATCCATTTTATAACCCTCTTAAAACTTCATTTTATAGCCCTGCTTTTATTACAATTTCATCTTCTGCTTTTCACTTTTGCAAAACTTTTTTTTTTTTTTTATCATTTTTTAAACCTGCTTTTATTACTGTTCCTTTCATTTCTCTGTTGTGATATGCCAGTGTGTTTTTATGACTCTGACCCATGTTGACTGCCTGCTGCCGCTCTAAAGCATGGGGTGCGGTGTGCTTGAAATATGCTCAATATTTGACATCAAAGACAGACTGTGATTCAATGGGAAGTCTTAGCATTGTTACACCTGTATTTGTGTAATTTCATTACATCATAAATACTTTGGTAAAAACCACACACTTCTGTGTAACTTCGGTTCAGGAACTTAGTTTTATGAGGAACATGGGTTACTGCTGTTTCTCAATTACACACATGAAACAAAGCCAGCCATGATACATCTATGTTATATCATAGTTACTAACATTTAATGAGGCTGGCCCTGTTTCACATTGCTTCACACTGTCTCTTGTTCCATGTTAACCAAGCTGCTGTTCCTTACTAATAGCTTGTTGTTACCAAAGTGGTTACAATGCAGTTACCTAGTTATAGACATTACATTACAGTATAGTATAGTCATTTAGCTGACACTTTTATCAAAAGTGACTTACAGTTCCAAGTACCAAGGGTCAAGTGTCAAGGGCCAATCCCTCTTGGAAGCAATGTGGGGTTAAGGGCCTTGTTCAAGGTGTTCTTGCTGTGGCTGGACTGGGACTTGAATCACCAACCTCAGAGGTCCCACTCATTGTATCTTAGCCACTAGACTACAGGCTGTCCAACAACAGGAGCAATGTAAAGTTCCAGACCTCATTTAATTCGATTTATGTCTCTTAAATGAAATGCAAATTTGAAACAATTTGAGTAACATCATGCTGAAATCCTACCTATGCATGCAGTAGTGTGCTCACTCACCTATTCCTGCAGGAGTGTGCTCACTCACCTATTCCTGCAGGAGTGTGCTCACTCGCCTATTCCTGCAGTAGTGTGCTCACTCGCCTATTCCTACAGTAGTGTGCTCACTCACCTATTCCTGCAGTAGTGTGCTCACTCACCTATTCCTGCAGTAGTGTGCTCACTCACCTATTCCTGCAGTAGTGTGCTCACTCACGTATTCCTGCAGTAGTGTGCTCACTCACCTATTCCTGCAGTAGTGTGCTCACTCACCTATTCCTGCAGTAGTGTGCTCACTCACGTATTCCTGCAGGAGTGTGCTCACTCACCTATTCCTGCAGTAGTGTGCTCACTCACCTATTCCTGCAGTAGTGTGCTCACTCACCTATTCCTGCAGAAGTGTGCTCACTCACCTATTCCTGCAGTAGTGTGCTCACTCACCTATTCCTGCAGAAGTGTGCTCACTCACCTATTCCTGCAGTAGTGTGCTCACTCACCTATTCCTGCAGAAGTGTGCTCACTCACCTATTCCTGCAGTAGTGTGCTCACTCACGTATTCCTGCAGGAGTGTGCTCACTCACCTATTCCTGCAGTAGTGTGCTCACTCACCTGTTCCTGCAGTAGTGTGCTCACTCACCTATTCCTGCAGTAGTGTGCTCACTCACCTATTCCTGCAGTAGTGTGCTCACTCACCTATTCCTGCAGTAGTGTGCTCACTCACCTATTCCTGCAGTAGTGTGCTTATCTAGTGGTGTGGCACGGAATGGACTGTCCTGACACCAGCACTCCTGTCCTGGCTTTGTCTCCAGTTCCAGCATTTCCTGCACAGGAAGGCCCATTTGGTCTGATTCACTGTGGCTGTGGAAAACAACCTCGCGCCTCCTATTAGACCAGAATGCCATAACATATTGTCCAAGGAAATCATAAGAAATAAAATCGGAAAGGCTTCTGCATTTTTTTATTTTCATGTCTATCTCTGCTGGAAATCTAGTATACTTTTCAATGTTTTCTTTTATTCATTTTTTTATTCATTTATTTTATCGATTCAAACAGCACCTTTTGTGCTGGATGGTACAACACTATAATAAACTATTAATTTATGATAATGAAAAATGCATCACCCCAAAACATCAGAACACAACTAGATGATATTATCATTTTTATTGAATACACATTTCTGCTGTAAACTCAGAATGCACACAACGGCAATATGCAAAAACAAATGAAGAAAATAAAGCAAATTTGACTGAAGGCAGTAAAAAGCTGTCCAATAAAATGTGTCAGAAGTTTGGTCAAACCTACACCTTAAGCCCATCCTGCACATACACACATGCGCACACACACACACACACACACACACACAGGCACACACACGCACACACACACACACACACACACACACACACACACACACACACACACACACACACACACACACACACACACACACACACACACCTGCTACTGTTCCAATTATGTGAATGTTTCTTTAACCATGTTATTGTTACGTTGCTGTTCAGATTATTATGTATCCCTTTTCTAACCTAAGCTTTGGCAATGCAAATGTGATCTTTTGCCATGCCAATAAAGCTCCTTGAATTGAATTGAAATTGAGGGAGAGAGAAAGAGAGAAACAGAGAAAGAGAAACAGAGAGAGAGAGAGAGAGAAGAGAGAACGAGTGAAAAACAGACAGAGAGAGAGAGAGCAAGTGAAAAACAGACAGAGAAAAAGAAAGAGAGAGAGAAAAACGAGTGAAAAACAGACAGAGAGAGAGAGAATGAGTGAAAAACAGACAGAGAGAGAGAGAGAGAGAGAGAGAGAGAGAACGAGTGAAAAACAGACAGAGAGAGAGAGAGAGAGAGAGAGAGAGAGAGAGAGAGAGAAGAGAGACAGCCAGAGAGAGAGGGAGAGAGAGAGAGAGAACGAGTGAAAAACAGACACAGAGAGAGAGAGAGAGAGATTTCCCCTGAGGGAATACAGACGCTTAATAACCTGGTCATGCTTCCTGATAGCCGGAGGCCTCCATTCATATCTGTCCCGAATCTCTCTCTGCAGGACTCACAGAGACTGTGACATTCAGCGCACTGCTGAACCCAAACGCTCACACAGCACCCTTCCCGTGTCCCGCACCCCACAGGAGAACTGCCATCGCACTCCCTGTCAGTGGCACTGTCACTGGGCACGAAGGACGTTATTCAGTCTTTGCAGTTCTGGACCGAGAACACTGGACCGCCAGACTGAGTATGCTATGAACATGCCTGTCATTCATTTCTTAAAGGACTCTAAGTGCAATACATTTCTGCAATATAACTCTGGTTTTCATATTTGTCAGATTGTTTTACATTTTACTATGGTGCAGGTACTCAGGTTTTAATATATAAAACATGTCTTATCAAAATATTCGTGGAAGAATACCCTCTTCGCTCTGTGCCTAAATCAATTATATATGTGTGTTGCATTTTAAAATATATTTCATGACCCTTGAGGTTGCTGGTTCAAGTCCCAGCCTGCCCCTGAGCAAGGCCCCCAACCCTACACTGGCCCCAGGGGGGGATTGGCCCCTGGCTACCCCAATCAACTGTAAGTTGCTATAGATAAAAGCAACTGCTAAATGACTGTAATGTAGGATATACATGGAAAAAAAATCTGGGATGTCAGTACAATATAATGGTTAGAAATGTTGATATTTCCTTTTCTTTCTCAAACAACTGGAGAACCATGCCCATGCCCTAATTCTTCTGCTGTCCTAAGAGAGTGGGAACAGAGTTCACACCCAGAGGCTCATGGGAGATTCCTGTGAATTTGACACACGGCATATTTTTTTTTCTTTGACACATTTCGCTGGCCTGAAATTGGTGTGACCTCCATGGTGTGAGATCAGTGTGTCTTTGTAGGATCTCATGCAAAGGCCTGAGGTTACAACAACTGTTTCCTGGATGACATCAGGAACCTTACAGCACTATGAGCCTGACC
>CM040756.1:2570283-2605283 GCA_022829145.1 Albula goreensis
TTAAAAAGGAAGCAACTCCCCAGGAAACAATACCATGTTCTGCATTATAAATACTGGGTCAGGGAAATATAGCAAGTCAGACTTCACAAACTGACACACTCTGTTGATTGTCAGGGACAGGAAGATCTCGACCCAGAGCTCTGTATGCTTTTTTCACTTACTGCTTAATAAACGAAGAGATTGGTAACTGAATATCTTCTCCTATAGCTTCATTAAAGAACACGTGGATTTCGCTCTCGCATAGAAAGGTGAGAAATACCAGGTAGAATGGGCGAAAATCCAACACTTGTCATGTGTTTGATATACTTATGCATCTCTGGGACACATGGTGTGGAATATGGCTTACCCGAGATCAGATCCGTTGAATTCAGAAGTGCTTCCATTCCATATTTAAACTGCTGTGTGCGTAAACCATCATAAAAGATACTTGTTCAGAGCGGACATTTACTAGAACGTGATGTTCCCTATCCAGAGATAGAAGGAATCAGATATCTCTTTTTGCTACGCTTTTCTGACTGGTGTTGAGGAATCAGATATGTCTTTCTGCTACGCTTTTCTGACTGGTGTTGAGTGACGGTAAATTGCCGCTGGCTTGAAGCCTTCTCTCTTTGTGGCGTGTTTTCCCCAAGGTCACTTCTCCATCTCATTAAGGCAAAGCCTCTCTCTGGGACATGAGCGTCCCCAGACAGAGCAGTCAGAGCTGGGGAGTGTGTCCGTAATCCTCTGTTTGATTAGATATTAAGCGTGGCTTTTCTGTTTAATGGTTATTAGCGCCCAAAGAATGTGTCTCGTTTATACACTGTGGTGTCTCGTTCCTGTATGCTGTTTGAAAAATTCACACACACACACACACACACACACACACACACACACACACACACACACACACACACACACATACACACATGCATGTATACCCAAACCCACTCACAGACACACAGATAAACAATACACACATACGCACATGCATGTACACACACACAGCCACACACAGATAAACAATAGACACACACGCACACATATGCACAGACACACACACACACACACACACACACACACGCACACACACGCACATGCATATGTATTCCATATAGGAGGCCTCATTAAGCTGCATTGTCTCCCAGGGGAGAATGAAGTCACTGGTGTGGTTAGCATTTTCACAGCTGAACACTAATGCTGACAGTCTCATTTCCTTTGGTACACTCTTTCCCACCCAGTGTGTAAATACAGGAGCACAGTTACACACCTTTTTAAAAAATTTACTTAAAAATCATTTTGTTATGATCATCAGGTTATTTTTTTTTCATGAGACAGTCAGAAACATTTTCATTCTAAAATGATCTTGCAACCAAATGGGAACCGAGCGGAAATCCTCATGGGCTATTTTGCTTCAGCTGGTCTTTCCCCTTCTGCTCCAGCTGGAGCGTCATCCGCTTGATGCAGGGTCACGGAGCACGAAAAACCGACACCGGCGCTGTCACTCCGAGGGAGGTCCGAAGGGGGAGAGAGGGCTCACAGCGGGACGGAGACTGAATTTCAGATCCGTTTGATTCGTGGAGGGTCACGCTCTACTGAAAGGACTGAGGCAGAAAGACAAAGTAACGGAGCCCAGAGAGAGCAGAGCAGAGAGAGGACACAAACCACTGCGAACCGGGGACCAGCCGTCTGAACCTCCGTCCGCAAGGCCTTACTGCCAGCCTTGTGTTCCTCATTTACACTTTTAATATTTGTTCATATTTTACACATTTTACACTCTTACAAAGCACCACTAGTACTATGCCCTTTACTTCCTGGATCAGTAAAACCTGTAACACTATTATTCTGACCCTGGATCAGTGAAAACACTCTGTGCTAAGCCTGCAGCACTATCATACTGACTCTGGATCAGTGAAAACACTCTGTACTAAGCCTGCAGCACTATCATACTGACTCTGGATCAGTGAAAACACTCTGGATAAGCCTGCAAATCATACTGACTCTGGATCAGTGAAAACACTCTGTGCTAAGCCTGCAGCACTATCATACTGACTCTGGATCAGTCACTATTCAGCTGCACACCACACGTTAAGCTGGCCTGTCAATTCTGACTGCTGATTTTCACCCCTGCCCCCAAAAGCTGGCCCTCACAGAGCCCCCTCCCCCCCACCCCCTAACCCCCCACCACCCACCACCCGTTTTCAGCGGCCCCATCTTTTTAATTACCCCCCACCCCATTAAAATCCAACCCTGGCACAGAAATCAATTCCCACTTACCCAGTTACCATGGTTACCTGCTCGCCGCACTATATAATTTTTCCATGACGGCAGGGGGCGGGGGGGGGCGGTGTGGAGTGTGGAGGGGGTCAATTAATGATGTCACTCAGTTGGGTTTTGTTGGGGGGAGGGGGTGGCAGCATGGAGAAGGCGGACATGCTCTCACATCGACAGCAGACATATTTATGGGTAACTGAATGACTATCCTTCATCCTGGACACAGTCATGCTCACATGTTCCAATTGGGATGTTTACCTGTATCATGAAATATGAAATTCAGCACCCACTGATATTTTCCCGGCTTACACATTGAGTGAGTTTCTGAAGCCCAGCATATAAAGGACATGCATGAATTTTTCCTCTGACTATAATATGATATTATTTTTACCTGGGATTGGCTCTTTCTTTTCTGCTCTATCGTCTTGCTAATTTCTTTCTTATTATCTTGCACTTTGAAAAACTGCTTATTTGTGTTGCCTTTATTTGACTCGTCGGGTCAGAATTCAGCTTTCTTTTGCAATGATGACCTGGAAAACTGAAACGGGTGAGGTATGAAATGGATTGCGTAGTCAATCACATAACGAGGTGGCCAGGCGCAGAGAGAGGGTTGTATGTGTGAAGGAGCCCGGGGCAGCAGGGTTAGCACCTCCACGCTCTGCAGGGGTGTCACAGCTGTTTCAGTCGCCCAAACACCCCCCACCCCAACCCACCTCTTACCTGTGCAACTGTGCAACATACAGGCCGTAGATACCAGAGAGACAAACCAGTGTCTCACCATCTCCCCAAAGATGCAAGTGTTTTAGGCTCGCCAATAGAGGTTGAGATCGAGTGAACATCGACCCAAGATTTCAACAAAAAAAAGTTAATTTCAAGAAACGTAGGGATACGTTCAAGAATAAAGGGAGAGCGTCAAGCAGAGTCATATTGGCAGGAATATCTTGCTTTCCTCCTTCCATAAGCTGTGTCATTGTCACCATTTTCTGTTTGTTAGTCTTCCATGCTTCCATCAGACTTCATCTCCTGGCGGCAGAACTTTCGCAGAACTCAGAGCTGCTCCACAAACGTGAAACTGATGTACTGTGTGACCCAGCTGTACTGAGGTGCTCAGGCCGTGATTCTGCTGTCAGGTTTGCGTTTATTCATAATGTCCAAGAGCGCTTTAAGACCTACAGACCAGCCTCAATGGGAGAGAACAGAGGTTAAGTTGGGTCATAACACCACTCACTTGCAGCCTCAGTGGCCAGCTATGCACCTGCAGGATTGTGAACCAATCACACGCTGCCTTGGTGTTCCTCCAACAGCATAGGCAGTATGTGATTGGTGCCAGGTGTGCAGTGTGGAAGGCAGGGGGCGCTGGAGAGCAGTAAGACATGGACACCCCATGCTGAATAAACCCCTCCCCTCCTGAGTGACACGAAGGCCAATCAAAAGGCAGCTGAGGACTCTTGGCACTGACGATTACCCAATCGAATGCCAGACTGTGAGGCCCATCCCCACCCACACAGGATCGGTGCCATAGTGATATGAGCCACCCAGAAGCCTGAAAGCGCAAAGCGCGTATTTTTAGATGCACTTTTGAAGACAAACCCCTCTTCCCACACTCCTGCGTCATTAAAACCATCAACAGTGTGAGCCATTATTCTTAAGGGCCTGTGAAAATATGATTTGGAACAGCTTGCATGAACAGATTTTATTTTTATTGTTTATTTTTTTGATGTGTGTGTGAATCGGTGGATTGTGTTAGATTTATATATATATATATATATATATATATGTATATATATATACAAATACTGTTTTCGGCTTTTTTGATGGACGTGAGCAGAAAATGTCGTCAATCAAATCTTGGGGAATGAATCAAAGTCGTTAAAGTCAACATTTATAAGAGGTCACCAAATCATGTGAAACCTGAGGTGGTGAAAGTACAGAGCTCACTGAAGTGAGCACCACACATTTTGAGCGTGGTATATTTTATTGGAGATAAACCTTGCAATGCCTTTTGGAAAGCGTTTTTCCTTTCATTTTATTGGAGAATAACTCCTGTTATATGCTCTTCAAACTAAAGTCTAAAGAGTTATACTCAGCTTCGATTGAGTCGCATATTCCCTGAATATGAGATTTGGATTGAATTTTGTCCACAGTGCTTGAACATTTGTGATACTGTGACCTCAGGTACGAAGCACTGCGTTCTTTGTTTGGCATTTCATAAGACGATCTCACCTTTCGTGGCTCCTAAAAATCAAACGTTCACTTTGATCCAGTTTTCATTTTCAAAACGAAATCAGAACATGGAGATTATGCGAGACAATCATCAAAACCAGCGTTGAAAACCCAGGGGCACACTGCATCTTCGTGAACGGTTGCCGGTTAAAAATATGCACAAATACAATTGTGGACATACACCCCGCACCATGGTAACTGACAGTGTGTATTCATCACGAGCTGGGTAATTACCCACAGTGCACCTCAACGGGGCCTCTGTGAAGAGATGCACACAGAGGCCAGGGACGAGCAGCACCTATGTACTCATTAATTTATGAAGTATGAATATGATGTACCCAGGGGAATATGATGTTCCCAGAAAAGGACAGAAACAGTTTTTCTTAGGCTTGTGATGAAAGTGTACGCGTCCTGTTTGCTGCCTATCAGGATTGCAGAAAAGGGCAGAGGGCCGGCTTGATGAGAAGAGCGGGTGTCGTGGTTCCCATCATCAGTCACGTTCTCTTGGATCCTCACGGTCTGTTCCTGCGTGACATTTCCCTTAATTCACTTCCCGTTCAGTCCCCCAGCAACTTCCCCTCTCTGTGTAACCTCTCCAAGTTCAATATCGACGTGTTGGGGGTGTGTTTGGGGGTTCGGAGTCATGTAGGCACTCCAGTCTGAATTCTTAATCAAAACAAATAATTTTCCGATTGCCACAGTTACATAACATGAGAATAGACTGGCAAAGGAAAAAAAAAAACAGAGACAAGGGGCAGCGAACGTCACCGATCGCTTCGCTGTGGTTTGTGGAGGCGTTCGCATAATAGTCAGCTTCATGTGTTTAACGCTGAAAATTCAGTTTCACAACACTTTTTTTTTTTTTGAGTTTGGGTTCACAGTGTGCTGAATTTGTGGGGTGCGGTGTGTGCAGGTTTTGATGGGTTCAGTATGTAGAGGGTTTGGGGTACAGTATTCATACTTTTGGCATGCAGTGTGCAGGCTTTTGGGGATATCCCATCCAATTGGTGAAGATGTTAGGGTCTAACTGGTGTTAGACTATCCAGTGTTGCCTTAGACATTGGTGTTATAACTGCTGCAGCTGCATTTAAATACACTGCATTGTCTTCTGTGACTAAATCAACATATTATAGTATTTATGTTAGTGGCAGAAACCTCCAGGATCATGTGAGAGGCCTGGGACTCGGCAATAGACATAGCTGATGTTGCCATTACCCTGTGAGTGAAAACACAGCACTTTGACGCTTTGTTTGATTTGGTCTGTCACAGAGAGCAGGCTGTCAGCGATCATCCCCTTTATTCGGTGTCGTTTTTTTTTTCAGAGCGGCGAAGTCCCCGCGCTGTTGGAGGCCCTTCAGAAGTCCATACCCACAGAAGTCGCCTCTGGTGCCGTGTTTGACAGCTTCACCGCTCTGATCTGGAGTTAAAACAGGGCAGCTTTGTCTTGTGTTCTGGCTGCTGGTGACTGGTCCCAGTTCTGAGCTCATTAGCATAATAGGCTACAGTCTGATAGTTGATATCAGTGGGTACATTTCTATTGGACAAGAAGCCTGTCACTCGCGGAGATGCAAATGAGCTGAAACATAAAAATTCTCTGTTTCAGTGCACTTGGGCAGAAACCTTTATTTTTGGCTCTATAATATAGGTTTTCTCACGGAACCAAAACCCCAATGAGAGTTCCATATCATATAAGAGAAGGTGCTTTGAAAAAACTTTGAAGTTGTTTTCTGAAATCCTCTGATCTGGTGGCAATATCTCAGCAGAATGTATTTTAACAGAGTGTCCTTTTCCTGAGGATGGCCTTTTAAATCATGAAATGGACTGCAGCACTGAAACTGAAAACTTCAGGACCAATTAAAAAATCGAATTATATAAAAGGTAGTATATTTTATTATATGCATACTGTACATATGTAATATTTAATATGAAGATTGAGTTTTTCAGCAATACTGGTAAGTTTTGTAACACAGAGGCAATGGCATCCACTCAAACACGCTTAGCATCTTTAAGGACAAATGCAATTCAATCAAACAAACTCCACTCTGTGCACAAATGCAGTTCAATCAAACCTGCCAACTCAACTCTGTGCACAAATGCAATTCAATCAAACAAACTCCACTCTGTGCACAAATGCAATTCAATCAAACAAACTCCACTCTGTGCACAAATGCAATTCAATCAAACAAACTCCACTCTGTGCACAAATGCAATTCAATCAAACAAACTACACTCTGTGCACAAATGCAATTCAATCAAACCTGCCAACTCCACTCTGTGCACAAATGCAATTCAATCAAACAAACTCCACTCTGTGCACAAATGCAATTCAATCAAACAAACTCCACTCTGTGCACTGTGTCCAAACTGGATTTCAGGGTTGAAACAATTACCAGAGGGACCAACTAAAAAGACCCAGCTTTGCAGATATAGTAAGAGGTAAGGAGCGAGTGTAACAGCATAAAACCTCCTGAAGGCTGTCTCAAGGTAAATATGGCATGTTTTTATTCTCCAAATGCGTCATACCATTTTCCGGAAGCATCTCTTAAAATGGAGAAAACACACGAGCACGGGCAAACACGCACACACAGGTAAATTTCCCAAGTGCAATGTGCAAAGAATGAAAAGGATGAGTCAGAGCTTTGTGTCATAATTTCTCATTTTATTTTTGCACCAAGAAATATTTATATTTTCAAGGGGTTTTGGGTTGTCCTGGGGTCCCGAGATTGTGTAAGAAATCAGAACACAGCCAAGCTGCCTGGTGGCAGCGTATCGTCACGGTAACCAAGGCTGTTCCCTCCCAACTGTAGGCCGCCTCATGTGAAGCAAACCGTGGAAATAATGAATTGTCCAATCGCGTAATGGGGGGATGAATTTTTGCATGATTGCGCTTGGGGTGGGAGGTGATTATCCCAGTGAAACTGACAGAGAGGGCAGAGAGGAGACATGAAAATCATCAGGGACCAAGTGCTACAGAGCGCGGAAAGAAGAGAGTATTACAGTGTACAGTGTAGAGTTCCATTACATTACATTACATTACAGGCATTTAGAATGCACTCTTTCCCAGAGGTTTACAGTGCATTGCCCATAAGTCAGGGACAATTAAGTGCTGAAAACCCTGGAGGGAAGTAGAGTCGCAAGAGTCAGAGGTGAGAACATAAGGCAAGACTAGGACCCTGCAGAGTACCTGGCTGAGAAAGTAATGCATAAATATATAACCAGGTGCATATGCAAACTGAAAACAACAACCCTAACACACAATAATAAAGGCAGTCATGATGAAATAAAAGTGCATGAATGAAAGAGTAAAATGTAACCGCTAGACGCAGTAATAACGTACAACAATAATCCAATGCAGCTGAAGTAATTAGCAAAGACAGCAGAAGAGCTCGGATGTCAGGATGATCACTTGATCTTGGTTGTTTTGGTTTTTCTGTTTCCCTGTCCATGTGCTTTTGTTTTCATTCCCCTGTGTCTGCCCCGCCCACCTTGTTCCCTGCCCAGTTGATTACTCAATTGTTTCACCTGCCCTGTTGTTCACCTGTGTCTCGTTTGCTTGTTAGTCTGTGTATTTAAACCCTGCGTTTTCTTTGTTCTGTGTGAGTTTGTCTCTGTTTTGTTTGAGCAGTTGTGCTATAAGCCTTTGGTTCCTGTTCTGTCTGGATTGTGTTCTTGCCTTGTTTGCTGTGTCTGCCTGGTTACTACTTTGCCTGTTTTTCTGACTATGTCTTTGGATTGGGTTTTTGCCCTGGTTGCCATGATTTCCTGGTTTTGACCCTGTGCCCGTTTTCTGACCCTGCTTTTGGACTTGTGGCAATAAATTTTGGTTTATTTTTACTCCTGTCTGCTCTTGAGTTCTAACTGCACCCTGACATAGGGAGAGAAAGAGACAGGTGTAGCCTGGACAGGTGTGTGTCTGAAAGCACGCTCAGTCTCTGCTGTTCTGACCTCTGTGGGAAGGTCACTCCAAAACCGGAGGACCGAAACAGGCAGAAGACGTGACCTGAGAAGTACACACTCATAGAGAGGGTGACAGCAGGCATCTGGAGGTAGCAGAACGGAGCGATCTGGCAGGCGCGGGGGATCTCTAACAGGTATTTTGGGGCAGTCCTGGAGTGTCCCTTGTTTTAAATTTGATGTGAGACATAACCGGTAACCAGTGGAAGGAAGCGAGCTGAAGGGTGACCAGAACAATGGGGGTGATGAAACCAAGGTGACCTCTAAGGCAAGAAGCCCAGCAGGGTCCCCCCAGGTACATGAGGTTGCTGGCTCCAGCTATCACAAGAACACCATTGCTGCTGGGCCCTTGAGCAAGGCCCTTAACCCCACATTGATTCCAGGGGGACTCAACTATGGTTCATCTAATCCACTGTAAGTCACTTTGGATAAAAGTGTCAGCTAAATGATTGTAGTGTAACGTCTTACCTGAGCTGAACTTAAGATGGGGATAGTTAATCCAACTCTGCATATCCCTCGGCTATCCGCACAGGGACGATATTAATAAATACATAAGCACACACTCCCATGAATAAATACCTGTGCCAGTGATGGCTACAGTATGCTTTGTGTTTGCATTCTAAAGGTCAGAGAGCTGCCCTGTAGTGCCCCTGTGTGATTTACCTAACCTGACTGTTTTCAATACAAAACATATTCACAAACTTCTGAAGGGAGCCGTGTAAACCATAGGCCAGCATAAACAGTGTGTGTCCACTCAGCAGATACATGATTTTGGCAGCACTTAATTGGTTTAAATACAGTGCAGGTGCTTTGCCGGCATCCCGTAAGCTTCTGGAAAGCCATGCTCTTCGACCTGTGTGTGTGCCGCCACCTCAGGGAGCTTCACTGCTGCTCTGAGCGCACTGGGAATCGGTCAAACTGAGAATCAAACAGACTTAAGGACAAGCAAGAAACAAGTCCACAAGCCAAACAGGTATCTGAAAAGTCACATCTGCAGACTACAATTTCTGCAAATGGCAGGGATCTCTTGCTTGATAGCAGTGAAGATTATACAATTTGCAAGAGCATATTGATGCATTATTATCTTTATATTTGGGGTTTTGTATAGAGGCTAGCCTGTGTCTCAGTGCCAATCTGATCCCTTATTTGCCCGAAGACAATGCTAGATACACTCTCACCTCCTTCAACTCTGAGCTCTCCCGCTCAAGGGCTCTTGGGCATTGTCCCACGCTTCCCCCTCTCCTCCTCTTTTTAATTAGTTTCTATCCACTTAATGCAGCTGCTTACACAGCTTGACCGTCCTATCTGCTGCGTGTTGGGGAATAATTGCAGCCACGACGGTTTTAGAAAGGAAAAGAAAATGTTCTCCGTGGAAAATCAAAATTACTAACAGGATGGAAGAGGGAGACACTCATCAGAGCTAAAAACGATGCGCCGGCGCGCCTCGCTATAACCGAACGCTTACACATTTTCCTCGATTATACCAACAAAGCTCTTTCATTGGCTGCGGTCCCTGACCCGCAACAGCTGCTGCCACGGAGGCGTGCACGCTCGCAGTGATATGCGGGGAAACGCGCGCGAGGAGCGGAGTGCGCCAGTTCATCCACAAGTACGTCGCTGAGACACTGGATTCTGCGGACCGGCGAGGAGATATTTCCTCACACTAACCGGCGCTGGCGTCAACAGGAGCCGCATTGCTCGACACGGACTACCGTCTGCAGGGGTCTCTCATCCTCGATACTTTCTTCATCTGTGACAGTTATCTGTTCCGTGACAGATCTTCAACAGCGGACTAAAACACGTTTCTGTCAAGGATGCCAATTTCATGAACTCACCAACTTCTGCCACAGCGAAATACACACATAAAAAACGCCCCCATTTAAAGTGCATTGCGAATCTTTTCCCTTTGAAGACGCTGAGCATTCGAAGGACACGCGTTGTATATGAATGAACTCAGCCCGAGGAAGTGTCATTAAGGAACGTCATTTACAGATCGCCGCTGCCATGGTAAGAATAAATATCGGTTTTATACAGTGGAGTAAAGAGGGTTTACTTACATGTCATGTTTTATACCTAAAGTAAAAAAAATCGGCGGGGGTGGGGTTGGGGGCCACGGTGATATTTCTTTCCTCCAAGGTGTTGCAGTATGTTCAGTTATCTCGGCTGCACTAGAGACCCTGAAATCCGGGACCGTATTACTGCGGCCGTGTCTAAATGCTGTTGAAGTGTTAGTACCAGAATCATACATTGTGTATGCAAGTCCTATTGATTTGTGTGTATTATGGCTGGCAGTCGCCTTCGGCAGTGAATGGGTGACTGCAAGTAGAAGCTAGATACAATGTATGCTCTTAACGTAAATCACCAATATTGAAGTGAATTGATGTAGAGTCCATAATAATAATAATAGTAATAATAATAATAATAACAACGTTGAAAATGCATGTGGCAGAGTTGTGCAGCACGAGTTGAGCTGATTATTTTGAGGAAAGACGTGTAGTAAATACTTGGGTGTTTTTTGTGCGTGTGTTGGACAGGTCTGATGCGGTTTTGTGACAGTATTCTATACCTGCAATTTATGGGGGAACAAGCACATTACGCGCGCTCATTGCAAATAGAGGGTTCGAATACTGCAATAAATATACATGCAATGGCGTGAACATGGTTATCACACTGCCTCGCGACGGGCGCCGTTTTCATTCTTACAAATTGTGCAAGAAGGATGGCAGACCGCCTCAAAGCATGTAGCCCTGAATTCAGCCTCTTGCCTCTCAGTCACATTCGATTACAGGAAGTGATAGGGAATTATTGATAAGGGAGGAAGAGAAGGACGCTAAGATTTCAGCAAGAATTCAGAAAAGTTACAACACAAATGTCTGCTGACATCACTGCATGGATGCGCTGATGTAGCCTTACTTCATACAGTATTGCAATTCTCACTTTGCAAAGGTGTTGACCCGAAGAAAAATAGGTGTATTTTATTGCGTATTGTCACACAGTATAGATTTAATTCTTGCGAGAGCACAGGTGTTGTTGTCACTCCGGATACATTATCTCAAGCGGGAATAATTTCAAATAGCTTTGCACTTGCACCACACCCTGAATTCTATGTCAACGCACAAATGAAGATTTTCATGTCTAATATGTAGTCTAAGTTTATATATGGACGTTTCAGTTTCAAATACAACGTGTATACAAAGCCTAGTAAATTTGTATGCTGTGTTGAAATATGATGTCTTGTAGTTGACTGGAATTAATGACTTTCATTTTGATAAATGTGTCTAATGATGAAGTGGGTTGATGACTGGCTGCAGGTAATATTTTTGCTCTCTTGGCTAATCTTCTACAGGCATCAGGTAATGAATCATATCTCACACACGCCTCTCTTTTTCCACACCACATCGTTGGTCCATAGAGAGCCAGCAACAACAACCTGAAATGTCATTTATTTGTGTGTGTGAGTGTGTGTTTTTATTTTTCACTCAAGATTGGAACTATTATGAGCCAGTTTATTGAATCAAGAATAAAAATAATCACATTTCTGGAAGAGTGCAATGGTAAATACAAAAGATATACTCATTCATTATTTCAGATGAATGTAATATTTTTTTCATGTAGTGGGCAGCAGAAAATCCAGTTTTTATCTGTGGGTGCTGCAAATTTAGTCGCTTGTATGAATCCAGCCCCTTCCAGGAAAGCTTATAAATGACCTTGGGATATGGCAGTGGAGGAGTCCTTTGTGATGTCAGATGGCGTTTAAGGATGTAATGGGTCTGGACCTCACTCACCTGGAGGGTGGATCCACCATGTTTGCACTGGGGGGGGGGTGTCTTACATGGGTCCTGAGGGCCGATTCAGCTGGAGGGGGAATCTCAGGTTTTGCTTTGCGTCTTGGACCCCCACGATGGGTGGAGCTGTTAGACCATGTTGCTGTCTGTCACTCGCTTGCCTGAACCAATCAGAACGCTCTCCCCCTTTTCCATGGTGAAAAGAAAAAGACAAAAAAAATCGCGATCGTTTCAGATCGGTGAGTCAGAGACAACAAATGATCTGTTCCACCCTTACGAGGTGTGTGAAGGATCTTTCTCCCACTCCCTGTAAAGCAGCACTGGACAAAACAGCCCAATGAAACCAAATATCTTGGTCTTTATGTTTCTGGATTTGGAGTGTTTTAGGAGATATCTGGGGTGTAAATATGAATCTTTGATCTCATATGCGAAGAGCACAAAATCCGATCTCTGATAATCGCTGTGTTGCCTTGTATTTTACTGAGACATCCTCGCATTGGAAATGACCATGTGCGATATTCAGAAGAATCCAATTAAACTCTATTTCTGAAAATAACTCTGAGTTTGATATTTGTTGGGTTATGGTGATGGTGCTCATTGATAAAATTACAAATATGCCTTAGAAACCGTCTGTATTTTTATTTTTTTATAGATTTTTGAGATTTTAAAAAAACTGGTTTTCAAAAACTGGTTTGGTCAAAATCAACCTTGCTAGTTTTCGGTTTTGTTTTCAAGACCAGTTTTTTTTCCTCAGTCAGCCAATCGGATACAGAGCCTGTCCTGCAGAGAGGAGGGGCATTAACACTGATTGGATCGGGGGTCCAGACTCCAGTCTTGGGGGGTCTGGGTCTACACTGTTTCTTTTTCTTTTAATTCTTTATGTTTAGCAAATAAAGTAACAGCATGTCCCCTGCCCACACAAACACACACACACACACACACACACACACACACACACACAAACACACACACTCGCACACACACACAAACACAACCACACACACACACACACACACACACACACACACACACACATGTTCGCATTTATCTAATGTAACCACTGACATTATCTTTCATATTTAGCGTTGCACATTGCTGAAGTGGCTTGGATCATTATTCAGTATTACAAGATGTGATATGAAATGGAAAAATATCACTTAATTGGGCTTTTATTTGGGTGCCAGTTAAAAATATGGTTATTTGAGATCCCTGCTGTATTCTTCTCTCAGTACATTTTACACTGTGCCCATCCTCACAAGCCAGTCTCACCTCTCTACTTCAGGCTTGGCCAATGGGAATGGGGGACGACAATATTTATTAACCAATCACATCAGCCCGGTGAGGCCAGCTGCTCTCAGGGCAAAGCAGATGTTGAAATGTAAGACATGAGCCTGCAGAGCATGTCTAGCTTACAGATACACCTCGCTCATCCTGACGTTTTAAAGTTGACATTTCATCCTGAGGTTTGGAAATGGAGGTGTGCAATGAATCAGATCTGAAGATTTTACATTTCAGTGAAATTGTGTTTTTGATCAAACCAGTACATTTTCTTCTAACGTCCTCCTAAAGCTATTATAAATTTTATCTTGCTCAAGTAAAAATTTGATGTACCTATCCTGTTCCTAAAGTGGCTTTGCTTGTCCAATTAATTCAACAAGCTCAGTCGCCACTATCACCTGTCTCTGGTGCAGTGAGTATTTCTGCATGTTGAAGAGATTGGGGAAAAATGAAGAGTTGCACTTCAGCTAGTGGAATTCCACAAGGAGCACACACCCAATAATAAAAAACAGATGGACCGCTACTTCACCATTTATTGTAGGCTAACACCTATCAAAACGCTAACGTATTTCATCTGAAGCAAGCCTTCATCAGAGCTGGTGAACAACTGCAACCAATTACGACAGGCCCACTTAGTCAATTACTATTATTATTGGATGTGCGACCTTCTTCTCTTTTTTGAGAAAACCGAAGGCTATTGCTGCTGAGCACCTGGGCTCTGAGGCCCGAGTTCCGAGGCAGCGCCATGGAAACGCTGCGCTCCTCGACTTCCACTGCATTTGATTGGCAGACTGTACTGGCCACTGGCGCATCAGAGCGACTCGGGAAAAGCGCCGCGGCCGCCCTGGAGTGGATGAAGCTATACCGCTGCTCAGCGGGGAGGTGTTTGACAGACGTTCGTTCTGTTTGCCGTTCTGGGAGGAAGAATAAAAAAAGCCCTCAACATTAAAGCAACCATTTCAGCCAGGGGGAATAATGGCGGCAAGGTCATTCAACGCCTTTGGTCGTCTCTGGGGCCAGGTTACTCTGCTGAGGGAAACATAAGGAACTATAACCCCAATGTAGGTGGAGCTACGGTGTAGTTGAGTTTCTTTTGGAACCAATCAATTGCTTTATCTCTTTAGAACAAAAAAAGTGATTGGTTCGACTCAGTAAGTGACTGATGGATGAGGTTTATCATCATTTTCAGTTTGTAGTCAATTTTTAGTCAGTTTTTCCTCTGAAATATAGTACATTACATTCAACTTCATACTCCTGTGCACCTGCAAACTCCATATCCATGTGCAGAATACTCAGTCTCATGCGTGTAAGAATCAGTGCCCCCCCCAACCCCCACCTCCCCCCAGCAATGAAATGTTCCCGTAACCACAGAAACTGCGTTCAATCCGGATACAGAAAAACAAATAACAAGCTCAACTTCACGCCACTCGGTAAAAGAGTTGCATTACAAAATGTGTTGTATAAATAATTAAGTAGAGAGCCGCTCCGTTTTGCATATTGATGCTGTGGGATGCTCTGCATTTTTTTTTTCCCTTTTCGTTTGGCTCTTGTAGAAAGTAAGAGTCTCAGAGAAATGAACAACATTCACAGGAAGGATTCCAGGAACATTATTACGACTCAAATGTAACGTTTCCCAGAGGCTGCGAGAGATACAGTGGCAAATCTAGTGGAAAACAAAACAGGCTGTAAAAATGACTTCTTATTTGCAGAGATTTGACTCTGTCCCTGTGGCCTTCTTTCTGAGATTAAGATGGACCTGCAGCTCAACCTATCACCTTTTATGATGTCATAATCTGAGATTTATGTCAATTATTAGAGTCCAGAACACCAGCAGCCAACCAGTGCTGGAGCTGTGTTCACCAAGCTCCTCCCCCTCATGTCTTCACTGCTGGTAGACTTGCTTCACAGGAAGTTGACAGGTTTTTTTTTTTTTTTCTTAAACCAAAATGCCTCCTAAGGCCCGTTTGTAAGAGCATTCATGTTCATACTCATTTCTTTCATTCCCAGCAACTCTGAAGTGTGCTGGGTGCAGAGCCTGAAGGAAGCAGGCTTATTGCGCTGTGTGAGAGATGTTGTTATGCTCTCATCAAACACGGTAATGATGTTGAATCAGAGCCTGTCCTGGATATTCGGCATCATGTGTCTCACTTACGGGGCTGTATTCGCCGCCTCGTCACAAGATGCTTTTTTTCTGGAGCTAAACAAAAATGTCTCTGCAACTGAAGAGCTTTGCTGTGAGGGGAAAGAGAATGGGTGACTCATCTCGCCGTTCTGTTGAGATCACACCCGCAAAACGCCTCAATGGGAGGGAAAAGTCAAGGTGGCTCTATTTAATGGTCCAAGCTCAAAACAGCGCATGTGAGCTTCGGTAATACATGCCATGTTTATTTTAATTTGGCATCAATTTCACATTGGATGTGAAAGTTATGTGGCTGCAATGGTTATATTCCAAGCTGCTGTGAAATGAACTTTATCCCGACAGTGATATCATACAAATCTGTGGCTTTAAATAAACAAGACACCAACTAATTATATGAAAAAAAAATAAGATTGGTCTTTTTTCACTGTTGCACCAAAGACTTATGTCTGTGTTTGGAGTCCAAGGTCTTCAATCCTCAGAATCCTGAAACTGAATTAAATCTGTCATTATCTGATCATGCGAACCATGTGCACGTCTCAGAAAAGCTATTTTAATGCTCACTTTAAGACTGCCCCGATGCCAGAGACTCATTGGGCTCATTGTGATGGCTGTACGGCTGAAATATCCTGCCCATTGGGGTTTGAATCTGAGCAACATTACACATCTGAAATACTGACACGTCAGTAAGTGTATTTTACCATCTTCCTAAATTCATTTACAAAGTGCAGCGACATGCCCTCTCGCATATATTACAGATGTGGCGAAGCTGTCCTGTTTAAAAAGGTGCTGATAAAATTAGGGGGCGTTACTTTAACAACTAGTTCTCTGAACTCCTACATCACCACTGTCTGCTTCAGTTTTATGAATATCTATTTTTTTTTAGTGAAGTCAGGGATTGAGTTTTTAATCTCTGGTCCCTGGTCAGCAGCAGAAATATAAAGCAAGACCCATCTACTCATAACCATCATGCCAGACATGTAGAAATGGAGTCTGCCGAATTGGGCTGTAAATATCTGATCTCCGCGCTCAAGTGGCCAGATGGGAAAGCTCTGTGGCGGGGAAGGACCTGACTTCCTCTCCAGAGCTCTTCTCGGCGGCTCCGCACAGGAAGTCATCATAAACTTCCTCACTGGTTCTGAAAGAGACGAAATTGCATTGCGCTTTTCCCGTAGTATCGATGAGATGGTTTAACAGTTCACACCAATCCTGTGGCGCACCGAACTGTGCGGTATGCTTTAGGCCTTCCGGTAAAGCAGAATCATTTTCCTTTTAAAATTAAGACTGTTTATTTATTTATGTATCACATATCAAATATGAATTTAAAATTTCAGCTTCAGCCGGTGAGGAGAACCCCCTGCTGCAGTTAGGGAATCTTTGTTGTCCGATTTGATCAGGGCTGGGGATGTTTGGGATTACTAAAAGTTATGGATTAATGAAAGCAACAACAAAATACTGCTTATGTAACTTTAGTCCTTTGACCGAAACATGAGTAGTCACATAACTGCTGCCTTGTGTTGTAATCAGATTCTATTGTTTCATAGCTGCCCACAGAAGGAAGTAGTTCCTGTCAATTTACATGGGAAAACACCCACACACTAATACATGTCTACCCGATAACAGCAAAATAAAACAAAAAGCTTGTGTGTATTTGCATATGTTGAAATGAATAAAGTGTGATTAGAATAGTACCTCCAGGTTCGTGCACACAGCTCCTGCTTTTCTGAGGTTCTGCTGTGTTTTTCAATAAACCTGAAAGCACAGGAACTGCAGAGAGAAATACAGCACACTGTAATAAATCTAGATGGTGAGATTGTCCATGACCTAAAGGTATTTCATATGTGCTTCTGCTCAGCTCTGTCTTCTCAAAACAATGCAGGGCTCTGCGGAATAAAGGAATGTGTGTGTGTGTGTGTGTGTGTGTGTGTGTGTGTGTGTGTGTGTGTGTGTGTGTGTGTGTGTGTGTGTGTGTGTGTGTGTGAGAGAGAGAGAGAGAGAGAGAGAGAGAGAGAGAGAGGGAGAGACAGAGGGAGAGAGGGAGAGAGGGAGAGAGAGGAGAGAGAGATGGAGAGACAGAGAGAGAGAGACAGAGAGAGAGAGAGAGACAGAGAGAGAGAGAGCCTTGAAAGGCAGCTGCCACCATAAAACAACAACTTATAGGTTGTATAAATTTACATATTGTATAAATTATTTGTAGATTAATAATTTTACTTTGCCTTTCCTAAAAAGTCAACTCAAGATTATTGCTAAATGTCAGTGGACAGGGAGTGTGGAATTTATGTGTGTAAATATTTAGCAGCAATGCTTTGGCTTGTCCCTTTGCCAACAAAAACAGTCTAAATGAACAGGACGGGGGGTGAGAGAAAGAAAAAGACATCTGAGTTTGGGGACAGAGCAGATTATGTTTTTGCTGCTGGCACAGCTGTAGTGCATTACAGTCAAAATTTTCTGTTCCCCAGGGCAGAAACTCATCATTCCCACAATGAACAAAATATACCTAAATAACATTATTCCTACAATGCTAAAAACACATTGCTCCCACAATGAGGCCAAAGTACCTAATCCACCCCACCCCCTGCCCCCCCCAGTAAAGCGTAATGGCTACTGAATGAGAGAGAGGGGAACCGATCTGATATAGCACATGTGCACGGATTTACACAACGGAAAACCGATGCAGGAGCGGGCCTCTGTCATGGTTATGGAGGTCCATTTGGACTAAAATTTGGTGTTACATTGTAGAGGAGAGAATCCTGTGAATTGTAAGACATTGGATTAAAACCAGAGATTCAGTAACTGGTATGAAAACCAGGCTGCTGCTTTTGGAATAGCACAGTGTAAAATACTGGGGATTAGCTACGTTAGCAGTGATATACAGTTATAAACCCAGGGCTTAGCTACGTTAGCGGCATGGTAGTGTAAGAAGCCATTGATTAATCATGTCAGCGGTAATGTTTAGTAAAACCTGTGTGGAATGGTGAAGACCTTGGAGCATGTGAGCCTTATTCTTCAGACTCTGGTCACATTCATTAAAAAAAAAGCAATCCAAAAGATTCTCAGGTTGTGGGATAACGTCACAGAGTAAAATGATTTCTCTCTCTCTTCCTCCTGTCTTCTTATCTGTTTTCCCATCTCCCTTACTCCCTCCCTCCCGTGCTTCCTCCTCCTCCCTCTCTCTCTCTCCCTGTCACTCTTCCTCCCCCTCTCTCTTTCACTCTCTCTCCCTTTTTTTACCTTTCTCTCTCTCTCTCTCTCTCTTTCTCGCATAGTTCAGGCTAAACCTAGCTGAAGCCCATAAGACAGCAGGATGCTGTTAAAGTAAGATCCTTGTTTTCCCACTGCAGCTGAAATATGTTTGGCCCCACCCAACACAGCGCCTCCCGCACGGAGGACTCACATATGACTCCTTTGATGACGGAGCTTTTGCTACATCACTCTGGAGACGCGCCATCAGTCGCATGTCCCCTATGATTTCTCTGCGGAGCATGGGAGATGACACGTGCTCGGTTCCCGTTGCTCCCGCCGCCTGGTCGGACGGCGGGGAGAGCAGCGAGACGCACCGTTTTCTCTGACAGGCCCCTTCCCTTTCCCTGGTGAGGCTGAGCCAGAGTGGACCTCCGGCCGAGCCGAGAACGACACAGCTGGGACTCGAACTCGCAGCCCCGGGTATCGCAGCTGCGCCTCGGACATTTGCCTCCCCCCCCCCGAGCGCCATCCCAAGGTTACACGTTTGTGTTTTTAATCAGAAACCAAACCCCAGAGCCATGACTTCCCTTTCCAAGCTCTGCTGACTGAGGGTCCAATGCGGGTCTGTGCTGTGCGCTCTGTACCCTCTGAAATGCGCCACGCGGCACCAGAGAGCATGTGTTACCCATGAGAGCCCATTGCCTGTGACCCTCAGTCTATTCGTGGATGGGGGCTAATCGTGGCGGGGGAAAACTGCCTTTCTGCTTTTCACTGGGAACAGCTGCTTTGTCTGAAAGATTCGGCAGGACGTGCCGAGAGAGTGACCGTCACATGATTGGATCAGATGTCACGCATCAAAGGGAATGGAAATACTGAGTGCATTATGGACTGACCTCCACCACCCTGATACACAGAGAGAGAGAGAGGCACACACACACACATACATACAGAGGCACATACACACACACACACACATACATACAGAGGCACGTACACACACACACACACACACACATACAGAGGCACGTACACACACATACACACACACACATACAGAGGTACATACACACACACACACACATACACACACACAGAGGTGCATACACACACACACACACACATACATACATACAGAGGTACACACACACACACACATAGAAAGGTACATACACACACAAACAAACACACACACATAGGTACATACACATACACATATGGAGGTGTACTCGCAGACACACACACATATACACATATAGAGAGGTACATACACACACACACGCAGACATAGAGAGGAACATACACACACACACATACAGAGGTATATACAAACATATACACACACAGAGGTACACACACACACACATACAGAGGTACATACAAACATATACACACACAGAGGTACACACACGCACACATACAGAGGTATATACAAACTATACACACACACAGAGGTACACACACACACACACACACACACACACAGAGGTACACACACATACACACACACACACAGAGGTACATACACATACACGCATAGAGGTGTACACACAGACACACAAACACACATGCACATATAGAGAGATACATACACACACAAGCACACACACACACGAACACACACATACACACACACACACACACACACACACAGGCTGGTGTACAGGTCTGCCTCTGGACCAGTGAGGAGAGAATCTCTCAGTGCTCCCCTAGATGCTTCCTCCTCTGCCGTTTTCCGCTCCCTCCATCTGTAACACTCAGTGAAGGAGCAGTGGATCTCTGCTCCCCCTGCCAGTGCTTATGTAACCGCCCCTCCTCCGCGGCCAAGCCCCACGGTGTGGAAATGTGGCTCTCCATTGGCTGAGACCCATGTGCGGCTGGTGAGGTCGCGGAATGCTCTGCTTCCTGTCGGAACACACTATCCCTCTGGAGTTCCGGAATCTCCGCACCCTAACAGTGTGATGTCACATATGACCCTGTGCCGCTTTACTTCTGTCCAGCAGGGGGCTGTTCTGGACCCCACTTCCCTGCCTCATGGCCAGTTATAACCAAGTAGCTGCACAAACTCACACACTCACAAACACACAAAAATGTATATACACATGATTAACCATAGAAAAAATCTTTAGCCAGGATTGTCAGTACTAAAAAATCGAAAAAGTAGAAGCTATGCGCATATATTGTCAAATGTATTATAGCTATGGGCATGTTAAATGTCAGAAATCTCAGTCTTTTATGGAGTGCTTATTGCAGAATTTGATATTCTGATAATGGTAAAACACCCATCCACACACACATATACACACTTACTGAGACACGCACACTCATACATCTGCATACATAAACATTCATTACTTCACTTCCTAACCCATTGCTCCACACAGCACCTACACACACACACACACACACACACACACACCACTGCACTCTTAGTCACAGATACACACATAAACACATCCTTCATTTGTCTGAGAGCTAATTGGCCAGATGATGGGAAATAGTTCTCATTTGTATTTGATGGGAATGAGATGTAATTTGCATTTAAATTGCAGCAGAAGTTGGCAGTGATGTGAGCCTGGGGGCTCTGGGGCTCTGGGGCTGTAGCCTGGGGGCTCTGGAGCTGTAGCCTGGGGTCTCTGGGGCTGTAGCCTGGGGGCTCTGGGGCTGTAGCCTGGGGGCTCTGGAGCTGTAGCCTGGGGGCTCTGGAGCTGTAGCCTGGGGGCTCTGGAGCTGTAGCCTGGGGGCTCTGGAGCTGTAGCCTGGGGGCTCTGGAGCTGTAGCCTGGGGGGCTCTGGAGCTGTAGCCTGGGGGGCTCTGGAGCTGTAGCCTGGGGGGCTCTGGAGCTGTAGCCTGGGGGCTCTGGGCTGTAGCCTGGGGGCTCTGGGGCTGTAGCCTGGGGGCTCTGGGGCTGTAGCCTGGGGGCTCTGGGCTGTAGCCTGGGGGGGCTCTGGAGCTGTAGCCTGGGGGCTCTGGAGCTGTAGCCTGGGGGGGCTCTGGGGCTAACTAACCTACAAAGAAAGACAAGCACACACACGTTCTTACTCTAACACACTCACAAATTTACAGTCAAACACATACACTGACAGGAAGATGTGTGGACGCATGTGTATTGTTTGATCACACACTAAGGTAACACACACTCTGCTGTGTTTAAGGGCTGGGGTGACACACACTAAGGTAGCACACACTCTGCTGTGTTTAAGGGCTGGGGTGACACACACTCTGCTGTGTTTCAGGGCTGGGGTGACACACACTAAGGTAACACACACTCTGCTGTGTTTAAGGGCTGGGGTGACACACACTAAGGTAACACACACTCTGCTGTGTTTCAGGGCTGGGGTGACACACACTAAGGAAACACACACTCTGCTGTGTTTAAGGGCTGGGGTGACACACACTAAGGTAACACACACTCTGCTGTGTTTAAGGGCTGGGGTGACACACACTAAGGAAACACACACTCTGCTGTGTTTAAGGGCTGGGGTGACACACACTAAGGTAACACACACTCTGCTGTGTTTAAGGGCTGGGGTGACACACACTAAGGTAACACACACTCTGCTGTGTTTAAGGGCTGGGTGACACACACTAAGGTAACACACACTCTGCTGTGTTTAAGGGGTGGGGTGACACACACTAAGGTAACACACACTCTGCTGTGTTTAAGGGCTGGGGTGACACACACTAAGGTAACACACACTCTGCTGTGTTTAAGGGCTGGGGTGACACACACTAAGGTAACACACTCTGCTGTGTTTAAGGGCTGGGTGACACACACTAAGGTAACACACACTCTGCTGTGTTTCAGGGCTGGGGTGACACACACTAAGGTAACACACACTCTGCTGTGTTTCAGGGCTGGGGTGACACACACTAAGGTAACACACACTCTGCTGTGTTTCAGGGCTGGGGTGACACACACTAAGGTAACACACTCTGCTGTGTTTAAGGGCTGGGGTGACACACACTAAGGTAACACACACTCTGCTGTGTTTAAGGGCTGGGGTGACACACACTAAGGTAACACACACTCTGTGTTTAAGGGCTGGGGTGACACACACTAAGGTAACACACACTCTGCTGTGTTTAAGGGCTGGGGTGACACACACTAAGGTAACACACACTCTGCTGTGTTTAAGGGCTGGGGTGACACACACTAAGGTAACACACACTCTCCTGTGTTTAAGGGATGGGGTGACACACACTAAGGTAACACACACTCTGCTGTGTTTAAGGGATGGGGTGACACACACTAAGGTAACACACACTCTCCTGTGTTTAAGGGATGGGGTGACACACACTAAGGTAACACACACTCTGCTGTGTTTAAGGGATGGGGTGACACACACTAAGGTAACACACACTCTGCTGTGTTTAAGGGATGGGGTGACACACACTAAGGTAACACACACTCTGCTGTGTTTAAGGGATGGGGTGACACACACTAAGGTAACACACACTCTGCTGTGTTTAAGGGCTGGGGTGACACACACTAAGGTAACACACACTCTGCTGTGTTTAAGGGCTGGGGTGACACACACTGGTAACACACACTCTGCTGTGTTTAAGGGGTAACACACACTAAGGTAACACACACTCTGCTGTGTTTAAGGGCTGGGGTGACACACACTAAGGTAACACACACTCTGCTGTGTTTAAGGGCTGGGGTGACACACACTAAGGTAACACACACTCTGCTGTGTTTAAGGGCTGGGGTGACACACACTAAGGTAACACACACTCTGCTGTGTTTCAGGGCTGGGGTGACACACACTAAGGTAACACACACTCTGCTGTGTTTAAGGGCTGGGGTGACACACACTAAGGTAACACACACTCTGCTGTGTTTAAGGGCTGGGGTGACACACACTAAGGTAACACACACTCTGCTGTGTTTAAGGGCTGGGGTGACACACACTAAGGTAACACACACTCTGCTGTGTTTAAGGGCTGGGGTGACACACACTAAGGTAACACACACTCTCCTGTGTTTAAGGGCTGGGGTGACACACACTAAGGTAACACACACTCTGCTGTGTTTAAGGGCTGGGGTGACACACACTAAGGTAACACACACTCTGCTGTGTTTAAGGGATGGGGTGACACACACTTAACACACACTCTGCTGTGTTTAAGGGATGGTGACACACACTAAGGTAACACACACTCTCGTGTGTTAAAGGGATGGGGTGACACACACTAAGGTAACACACACTCTGCTGTGTTTAAGGGATGGGGTGACACACACTAAGGTAACACACACTCTCCTGTGTTTAAGGGATGGGGTGACACACACTAAGGTAACACACACTCTGCTGTGTTTAAGGGATGGGGTGACACACACTAAGGTAACACACACTCTGCTGTGTTTAAGGGCTGGGGTGACACACACTAAGGTAACACACACTCTGCTGTGTTTAAGGGCTGGGGTGACACACACTAAGGTAACACACACTCTGCTGTGTTTAAGGGCTGGGGTGACACACACTAAGGTAACACACACTCTGCTGTGTTTAAGGGCTGGGGTGACACACACTAAGGAAACACACACTCTGCTGTGTTTAAGGGATGGGGTGACACACACTAAGGTAACACACACTCTGCTGTGTTTAAGGGCTGGGGTGACACACACTGGTAACACACACACTCTCCTGTGTTTAAGGGATGGGGTGACACACACTAAGGTAACACACACTCTCCTGTGTTTAAGGGATGGGGTGACACACACTAAGGTAACACACACTCTGCTGTGTTGAAGGGATGGGGTGACACACACTAAGGTAACACACACTCTCCTGTGTTTAAGGGCTGGGGTGACACACACTAAGGTAACACACACTCTGCTGTGTTTTAGGGGCTGAGATGATACGCAGTGAGCATTTCCAGTTCACCCAGCCCGGCCTGTCCTCTGCCAGCCTGCAAACCCCCTGCTCTGCCTGCAGAACCAGCATGACTGCAGCCATGAGAGCCCAGCTCCTCTCCACCCTACTGCTGCTGCTGCTGCCCCAGGTGAGTACAGAGAGAGAGAGGGAGAGAGATAGATGGGGAGAGTGTGTGTGTGTGTGAGAGAGAGAGAGAGAGAGAGAGAGGGTGAGAGAGAGATGGGGAGAGTGTGTGTGTGTGTGTGTGTGTGAGAGAGAGAGAGAGAGGGAGAGATAGAGACAGGGAGAGTATGTGTGAGAGAGAGAGACGGGGAGATTGTGTGTGTGTGTGTGAGAGAGAGAAAGAGAGAGAGAGAGAGAGAGAGAGAGAGAGACGATGAGAGTGTGTGTGTGTGTGTGTGTGTGTGTGTGTGTGTGTGTGTAGAGAGGTGTGTGTGTGTGTGTGCTTGTGTGTGTCTGTGTGTGTGTGAGAGAGAGAGAGAGAGAGAGAGATGGGGACAGTGTGTGTTTGACAGAGAGGGTGTGTGTGTGTGCCTGTGTGAGAGAGAGGGAGAGCGAAAGTGTGTGTGTGCATGCGTGTGTGTGATCATGTGTGTGTGGCTTTTGTGCACGGGAGTTTGAAAGTGTGTATATGTTTTATAGAGTGTGTGTGTGATAGACAGAAACAGACAGTATGTGTGAGAGAAAGAAAGAATGTGTGAGTGAGAGAGAGTGAGACGGAGGGAAAGAGGGAGAAGTGTACCCGAGTCATGTGCCCCAGATGTCATTGTTTTTATTGTTTGGGTTTTTTAAGTCTCAGAAAATAAGAAGACACTGAAATATTTCCCAGGAGATAGGAAAAGTTTTTCATGGATGATGAGATCGCGATGGCACGACTTCGTGGAGCACTTGGATTCAAAACCTTGAGAAATTTCCACAGCATTTGAGTTTTTTTTGTAACAGATACACACACATACACAGATTATCAATCTAGATTTATGAGAATCAAGCTGAGCTACCCCTAACTGCTATTTATCACTGTGGATGTGCACAGCCTAAAACCATAACTAAAATGTTTTACGATGTGGTTGATAAATCCAGTGTGGTTCATATGTCCACTGGGCATGCTTACACGGGCCATGAAAGACAGCAGCCAATCCTGCGAGGCGGAGGTCATGGGATTGTGTCTGATTGGCTGTTAGCAGTGGTAAGCAGTGACGGCGTGCTTCCGCATAGCGCCACACAGACAGTGGGATTTAGTCGGGTGACTCTGGCCTTAGCCCGGGCCTAACGGAGGCTGTGGAGTTCGATAAAGCGGATAATTGCCGCGGGGCACTTGGAGAGGGTGTCCAAACGCAGTCTCGTTACATCGTGCGGGTGGTCATTGGCTGACAGCTGCGTGGGTGGTAGCTGAGACTCCTGTATTGATTGACTGGTACTTGGGGGCGTATGAGGTTTGCCACGATGTCTGTACGATTGTAAACTTATAGATAGCAGGGGGTGGGCGGCCATTCTGCTCCTCTTGCCAAGCGTTTGGGAACCGTACAAAGAGTTTGCAGAAGCCCCAGCGTTTATGTTCATGCACTGCACATCAACTTGAAATGTAATATATTGCAGTATATTTCTCAGTAATTATTTTGGAAGAGAGACATATATTTCACACCATTTTTACTTAAATATATTTAAATATCTGAAAACTATGGGGATTTGTGTAATTTTTTTATATCCTGAAGAGTTTCAAAGTCTAAAATAATCTCAATCTTGTCATTTATTTCAGTGTGTTCCAACTATTTTTTTAATTGGCAAAGTGCAGCCCTGAGGCTCGTCCCTCTATCACAGACGTTAACGCGGGCCTGTCCAGTTTCCTTTGTGAGAGTTTGGAAAGGCTCTTCCACATTTTAAAAACTCTATAATCCATTCACCATTTGCTGTTTTCTCCGCACAAACGATGACACCAAACGGGCCGCGCACGCAGTGACTGTGATCTAATAAAGAGTGTTTTTTCTTGAGTGAACACGACGGCCAGCTGGTTGCATTTCTAAAAGGAAAAAAAAAATATCAGATGCAGTGACTCTTTGATGGGAAAAAGACCCCCCAGGCTGCTGCAGAAATGCCTGGAAAGTAGAGTCACATCCATTACATTACATCACATTACATTACATTACATTACATTGCATTATGGGCATTTGTTAGACGCTCTTATCCAGAGCGACTTACAAGGCAAAGTGCATAAGAACAGTACAAAAAGTGCAAAGATAAACCTAGAGAGGGGTAAAGTCCCAAGTGCCAAAGGTGATCGAATAGATCAGGACTCCCCTAGAGACTACAGACTTACTAAACAGCCTAGTTTAAAAAAAAAAACAATCACAGATTAAGAGCAAACAGGAATAGACACATTACAAAGAGCAAGGGAGGGGGGGAGAGGTGCAGCCTGACGAGGTGAGTCTTCAGTCTGCGCTTGAAGGTGGCCAGTGTCTCTGCTGTTCTGACCTCCATGGGAAGATCATTCCACCACCGGGGGGCCGGGAAAGACAGCAGACGTGACCTGGAAGTGCAGGAGCGGAGAAAAAACATCCACTGTTCCATGAAGATGAGCAAAAGAGCGTATTTCACTCTCACTGAGCATTTATGGAGTGCGAGACTTGAGCTAAGTGTAAACGCCTAGCAGTAAGTCTGAACTCGGGGTGTGCAGCGCGCACAGACTCAGTCTGGGCTGGAAATTTACCAGCGCGGCCACAAATGGCGAATCTCAATTAAGCTGTTCGCTCTCCGAACATGAACGGCGGGCCTAGAGGATGATTGCTTGAGCCCTCTCCACTTTCGCAAACACGCTCCCGCCAAAAACCCCAAAGGCCGGAATGAGTCCATCAATCATTTTTGTCATCAGTGAGAGCAGGGTTCTGTTTTTCTCCTGGCCTGAGTCACTGAGAGTATGATTCATCCTGCCTACACTCCTTACGGTACTGCATGATTCACCGTCAATAGATCTGTGACGTGTGCAAGAGAGGCGGCATGACGTACATGGATGCGTGTGTGTGTGTGTGTGTGTGTGTGTGTGTGTGTGTGCATGTGTGAGAGTGTGCGAATGTGTGTGTGTGTGTGTGTGTGTGTGTGTATGTGTCTGTGTGTGGGCGGGTGAGTGTGTGTGTGTGTGTATGAGAGAATGTGTGTGTGTGTGTGTGTGTGTGTGTGTGTGTGTGTGTGTGTGTGTGTGTGTGTGTGTGTGTGTGTGTGAGAGTGCATGTGTGAGAGTGTGTGAGAGTGTGTGAATGTGTGTGTGAGAGTGTGTGAGTTTGTGAATGTGTGCGTGTGTGAGTGTGTGCTTGTGTGAGAGTGTGGGAGTGTGTGTTTGCGTGAGGGTGTGTGTGTGTGTGTGTGTGTGTGTGTGTGTGTAAGTGTATGTTTCTGTGAGCCTTAGAGTGTGTGTGTATGTTTCTGTGAGCGTGTGTGTGTGTCCTCTGTGTCTGTTCTCGCTGATGATAAAAGCAAAGCCATTAGTGCCAGCACATAGCAGGGAGGAGAATTCATGAGGGGGGAGAAGTTATGCCAGCTGCCCCCTCAAATAATCACAAACTCTGCAGGCGGATTTTAGAGGGTCCTCGATGAAGTGGGTCATGAAGACAGCTAATTGCAAACACGTTAATCACTGATCTCACATCTCCTGTCTCTGGGATCTTCCTGGCTCTTTGTTTTTCTTTACTGTGATCTTATTGGTGTGAGTAATGTGAGTTCATAAACATTTACATGGACCATGAGAAGACCAGCAGTCAGAGCAGTCCATATGGAGTGAGAACAGTCTGGGCCCTATAGAGTGGCTCAGTTAGAGAACACTAGGTCCTATAGAATTACTCAGTCAGTGAACACTAGGTCCTATACAATTACTCAGTTAGTGAACACTAGGTCCTAAAGAATAACTCAGTCAGTGAACGCATGCTGGTATAGAGTGACTCAGTCAGTGAACACTAGGCTGTATAGAGTAGCTCAGTCAGTGAACACTAGGCTGTATAGAGTAGCTCAGTCAGTGAACACTAGGCTGTATAGTGTAGCTCAGTCAGTAAACACCAGGCTCTATAGAGTTTCTCAGTCAGCAGAATTTCCCCCACCTTAACAGGCCTGAGTTTATCAGCTCTGCTGCAAGGACTCTGTTTATGGAGTTCCTGAAAAAACAGTCAATCTCAGGCGATGCCAAACACGGCGCCAGCTCCGCCGGTGTGTGCGCAGACTGCGGCGGGAGAAGAGAAATGAGGTGCCGTCCCGGGTGTGTTTGTTTAGCTCTGGTTATCAGGGCGGCAATGCCAGCAGACCCTACAGGCTACCGCGCCGTTACCGTGGTGTCAGGCACCCACTGACCGCCCGTGTGGAGCTCCCCGAGCAGGTGAGAGGAGAGAGGAGACAGAGAGCTGCGGATAGGTGTGGACCTGGTGCATCTGCGTGTAGAGAGATGGATACGCAGGCGAGAGGGACAGGCCATCGGTGAAGCCTTCCAGAAACACACACCAAACAGGACGAACAAAAGGGACAAACCTCTCCTTTTATACGCTGGTCATTTTTAAAGACATTTTTTTTTTTACAGGGTGATTCCTAGTTCAAATCGAGTAAAGATGTGTTATGAGAATAAATAATGAATGTAAATTTTTAGTTTTGCAGTCGAATTCACTCATACTTTCTGTGTCATGCCAATTTTTGGCTTCGGATCATTATGCAGGATAGTGTTCAGGCTGTAGGATGTGATATACGAGTGAAAACAATCAATGGGGCCTTTTTATTTCTTGTAAAACTGTCTTCTGTCATGTGACTGAGACAGACGTCGGTCACGTGATGTCACAATGAGCAGGATGATGTGGGTGTTGGGTGGGGTTACAGATTAGCGTTTGATTGGCACCACTGAGCTCCACTGACAGACAGTTGGTTTTGCTTATTTTCCTCTCATTTGAATTTCATTTTTAATGTCGTCCATGCGAGACATTTTCATAAACTCAGCAAATCATTTGAAACGGAGGATTTTGAAAATGTCACCGCTCCAGCACGGGATGGAAATGCTCTCAGTGTAATGAGGCGTGTGTTATTTTTGGATAATTAAGATAACTGCCTCATGAGAAAGACGTGGCTCTCTCTTTCTGCTGTCGCTGAGACGTCTTTCTCCTGGATCTAGCGTGTTATGATGGCGGCTGTCCTCCGAGCGTAACCGGGCCGGGCCAATCAGCCGCTGTCCGGATCAGCGCCGTGATTACCAAGCCAATCGCCCTGATTATGTAGGCCGTCTCTGAGCTGAAAGAGCCCCTGATATCGCTGACAGCTTGACATGGTTTGGCACGCTCTAATAAAAGCCAGAAAGAGTGATCCAAAAGAGAATGAAGGAGAAAAGGGAAGGGATGAAAGAGGGAAAGAAAGAAGAAGAAAAAGTTGTTGAATTTTAAAAAGAAAGAATTTTTTTTTATAAAGAAAGGAAGATGACGGACAAATGACTGGGTAAAGATCCTGGTAGTTTTTGGTATCCCAGCAACACTCTCTGCCTGAGGAAGCATTTGTCGTCATTTAGCCATATCTATAACTCCATCTGTGCTTATTCAGTATGTATCTACATGGGTGGCAGTGTAGTATAATGGTTAGGGAGCTGGGCTTGTAGCTCAGAGGTTACAGGTTAATGGTTAGGGAGCTGGGCTTGTAGTGTTACAGTATAATGGTTAGGAGCTGGGCTTGTAGCTCAGAGGTTACAGTGTAGTGTAATGGTTAGGGAGCTGGGCTTGTAGCTCAGAGGTTACAGTGTAGTATAATGGTTATGGAGCTGGGCTTGTAGCTCAGAGGTTTCAGTGTAGTATAATGGTTAGGGACCTGGGCTTGTAGCTCAGAGGTTACAGTGTAGTATAATGGTTAGGGAGCTGGGCTTGTAGCTCAGAGGTTACAGTGTAGTGTAATGATTAGGAGCTGGGCTTGTAGCTCAGCTTGTGTAATGCTCAGAGGTTACAGTGTAGTGTAATGGTTAGGGAGCTGGGCTTGTAGCTCAGAGGTTACAGTGTAGTATAATGGTTAGGGAGCTGGGCTTGTAGCTCAGAGGTTACAGTGTAGTGTAATGGTTAGGGAGCTGGGCTTGTAGCTCAGAGGTTACAGTGTAGTGTAATGGTTGTAGCTCAGAGGTTACAGTGGGTAATGGTTAGGGAGCTGGGCTTGTAGCTCAGCAGGGTTACAGTGTTACTGTAATGGTTTCTGTACTGCAGCTGAGTTTCCTCAGTAAAATATCCAGCTGTTTAAATGGATAGTGTGTAAAAATATCAGTTGTGTAACTGGCTCTGGATGGGGGAGTCTGTTTCATGTCTAACATGTGTCCTGTAAATGAAATCCTCCAGTGGAAAGAGGTTAGGGAGCTGGAGTGTAAATAATGTCTGTTGTCTCAGTTGCCCTGGAGTGTAAGAGGAGCTGGGCTTGTAGCTCAGAGGTTACAGTGTAGTGTAATGGTTAGGGAGCTGGGCTTGTAGCTCAGAGGTTACAGTGTAGTGATGGTGTTTTATTCCTGTCCTGCTGTAATGGTTTCTCTTCCTCACCAGCTGTTTAAATGGATAGTGCAGTTGTGTAACTGGCTCTGGATGGGGAGTCTGTTTCATGTCTAACATGTGTCCTGTAAATGAAATCCTCCAGTGGAAAGAGTGGAGTGTAAATAATGTCTGTTGTCTCAGTTGCCCTGGAGAAGAGCGTCTGCCGACGATGATGTGTTTTATTCCGTCCTGCTCTTCCTCACCCGAGTGCGGTTGGGTTTGAGCAGGGCCAGCAGGCATGCCAGCTCCAGAGCTGTCAGCTGGCCTCTCTGTGCTTTTGTCTGCCCCACAAAACCCTGTTAATAGTGTGTTTGGCAGGGTCTGCGCTGCTCCATGTTACGCTGTGGGGTCTTTAATTTCTAAAGCCACACAGGACGGGAGCCTGCTGGGTTGCTGGCCGAGGGTAAATGCTGTCGCCGTTTCTCCCCCAGGCTGGTGGACTGTTGGGGAGTGTGTGTCTGCTACGTGACCCCCCACCACCCTCCCAGCCCCTAGTTAGTTCAGGCGGGCTACTGGTCGCTCCAGTTGCCCCAAGACAGGGCCCGTTAAATTTAAAAATTAAAAAAAAAAAACTCTTGTGAACGCTCCTGCATTTGTGCTGTGAGTCTGCTTTACCTGAAAGGACCTGAGTTCCAATACAGAAAAGCACAGCCCTGGAGCCATGGAGTTACACTGAGAGAGACCAGCCCCTCACCTCAGGACTGACCTGGAGTTACACTGCTGAGAGAGACCAGCCCCTCACCTCAGGACTGACCTGGAGTTACACTGCTGAGAGAGACCAGCCCCTCACCTCAGGGCTGACCTGGAGTTACACTGCTGAGAGAGACCAGCCCCTCACCTCAGGACTGACCTGGAGTTACACTGCTGAGAGAGACCAGCCCCTCACCTCAGGACTGACCTGGAGTTACACTGCTGAGAGAGACCAGCCCCTCACCTCAGGGCTGACCTGGAGTTACACTGCTGAGAGAGACCAGCCCCTCACCTCAGGGCTGACCTGGAGTTACACTGCTGAGAGAGACCGGCCCCTCACCTCAGGGCTGACCTGGAGTTACACTGCTGAGAGAGACCAGCCCCTCACCTCAGGGCTGACCTGGAGTTACACCACTGAGAGAGACCAGCCCCTCACCTCAGGGCTGACCTGGAGTTACACCGCTGAGAGAGACCGGCCCCTCACCTCAGGGCTGACCTGGAGTTACACTGCTGAGAGAGACCGGCCCCTCACCTCAGGGCTGACCTGGAGTTACACTGCTGAGAGAGACCAGCCCCTCACCTCAGGGCTGACCTGGAGTTACACTGCTGAGAGAGACCGGCCCCTCACCTCAGGGCTGACCTGGAGTTACACTGCTGAGAGAGACCGGCCCCTCACCTCAGGACTGACCTGGAGTTACACTGAGAGAGACCAGCCCCTCACCTCAGGGCTGACCTGGAGTTACACTGCTGAGAGACCAGCCCCTCACCTCAGGGCTGACCTGGAGTTACACTGCTGAGAGAGACCGGCCCCTCACCTCAGGACTGACCTGGAGTTACACTGAGAGAGACCAGCCCCTCACCTCAGGGCTGACCTGGAGTTACACTGCTGAGAGAGACCAGCCCCTCACCTCAGGACTGACCTGGAGTTACACTGCTGAGAGAGACCGCCCCTCACCTCAGGGCTGACCTGGAGTTACACTGCTGAGAGAGAGAGAGACCAGCCCCTCACCTCAGGACTGACCTGGGTGACCTGGACACTGCTGAGAGAGACCCCCTCACCTCAGGCCCTCACCTCAGGGCTGACCCTGGAGTTACACTGCTGAGAGAGACCAGCCCCTCACCTCAGGGCTGACCTGGAGTTACACTGCTGAGAGACCAGCCCCTCACCTCAGGACTGACCTGGAGTTACACTGCTGAGAGAGAGAGACCAGCCCCTCACCTCAGGACTGACCTGGAGTTACACTGCTGAGAGAGACCAGCCCCTCACCTCAGGGCTGACCTGGAGTTACACTGCTGAGAGAGACCAGCCCCACCTCACCTCCCCTCAGGGCTGACCTGGAGTTACACTGCTGAGAGAGACCAGCCCCTCACCTCAGGACTGACCTGGAGTTACACTGCTGAGAGAGACCAGCCCCTCACCTCAGGGCTGACCTGGAGTTACACTGCTGAGAGAGACCAGCCCCTCACCTCAGGGCTGACCTGGAGTTACACTGCTGAGAGAGACCAGCCCCTCACCTCAGGACTGACCTGGAGTTACACCACTGAGAGAGACCAGCCCCTCACCTCAGGACTGACCTGGAGTTACACTGAGAGAGACCGGCCCCTCACCTCAGGGCTGACCTGGAGTTACACTGCTGAGAGAGACCAGCCCCTCACCTCAGTACCATCACAGAGGGTTAATTGCCAGCCAGAATACGTCTAACAGATTAACTTTACAAGTAACACAATCACTGTAGCACAGCCACTCATACCAGCCGCAGCAGAACATGTCCCTTTGTGCTTAAAGAAACAATACCATTGAAAAAAAAAAACAGAGCACAAAAACCAAAAAACAATTAAAACCTAAAAAGAAAAAAACAAAACAATGTTAGTTTTGACCGGCCCATGGGCGCTCTGCCAGCGGACGGAGCCATGGCGATTTGTGTCACAGCGCACGGGGTCAGCGAGATCGCTGGTAATTAATGAACATCCGGCGCCCACCCCCACTCACCCCACCCTCCCCCAAACCGCCTCTGTGCATGCTACTCACGCTAATCACGCTACTCACGCTAACCGCGGCCCTGGGGCAGATGGCTGATCGCCAAATCCACGAGCCGCTGAGCGCCGGCTGATCGTCGTTCTGAGGGTTTGTCACATGACATGATGTCATCCCCGAGCCACTCAGGGCGATCAAGGGTGACACCTGACGATCTAGGGGGGAGGACTGAAACCCCTCACCCCGGCACGTCCCCCAACACCCCCAAACTGTCCACTGCCCTTCCATGGTAATTACACCACTAAAGCCAATAAAACCAATATGAGGTTACTGACTGAGGTTATAGACTGCTGCACTTTTGTGATAACAGGGTGGGTTTTTCAGGCTTCACACTCAGTTGCAGGTTAATGTAAAACCGGTCTGAGGGACTCACTCAAACAGCTCAAGCGGGAAGGCTGGAAGGACAGCTGGCAACACTCATCGAACTGACATCCGTCAATGGCTGAGACAGCAGCTCCACCAAAAATACATAACAAACGCAAACACAGGGACAGATGTCAGGTCTAATTTTGTTTGGAAGTCAAATTTAGTTATTTTTTATTTTATTGAGTTTTTGCTGCGGGTCGTGTCCGTTCTGACAAACGATTATCTTGCCAGCGCTATGAAGAGCCCATGAGCTGCTGTTGTTATTGGTAACTTGGTGCTTCTCTTTGAGCTGCTTTATAAGGCCGTCGTGAGTCATTCTGCTTTGCATTTAGTCGCCAACGACAAAAACTGGCTTCGCCCCTGACACTTCCCTGACTGCTCTTTCCTCATCTTCCAAGACGGATGAACTTTGCTTCTTTTGTGGACTCATATGACAGTGGTATTTGCTCAGTAAATTTACAGAATACCATCTGAGTGTACATATGAATTAATAACTGAATCATGTTCAAACGCAGCGTAAATATTATAACTGCGGGTGTGTAATACCATAGGCCTTGTGGTTCATTTGTCCAAATGAGCTTTAACCTCTTTAGGGTGGAGCCACTCTCAGCTGTCAGTCATTGACCTGTTTTAACCAATCAACATTTTTTTTACTGTGCGGTAGCCCCTCCCATTTTCAGTGGAACCTCACTCGCCCATGATTAAGTTTCA
>CM040756.1:2610283-2612783 GCA_022829145.1 Albula goreensis
GAACCTGCTAATCGGCTGTGCTTGAAAGGAGAGTCGGTGCCACTGCTTCCCTGCTGCCTTGACAGGCCTGTCGCTGGTCATTCAGAGACAGGAAGTCAATGCGCTGAAGGGCTCTCCGATCAGCACCGCGGAGGAGACAGCAGTGCTGTGTGTGCAATACTGCAGGTGGACAGACAGACGGACTGACAGAGAGTCCAGCAAACAAAAACAAAAATAGACAGACAGAGAATGGAAGTCTGAAAGCATTCTGCTTCAACAGACAGACACTGCTGTATTCACAAGTTTATGCACATATAATATATATGTAGTATGTCATGCATAGTATGTCATTATGTATAATAAAATGTCTGTGTAAGTCATGTGCATGTGTGTATGTTTGTGTGTGTGTTTGCATGTGTGTTTTTATGCTGTTGTGTATGTTTGTATGTGTATGTGTTTTTGCATATGTGCATATGTGCTTGTGTGTGTATATCTGTGTGTGTATACTTGTGTGTGTGTGTGTGTGTGTGTGTGTATTTTAGTGTGAGTATATGTGTGTGTGTGTGTGGGCATTCCAGTGTGTGTCCAGTGTGGGTGTGTGTGTATGTTTGTACATGTATTTTGTGTGTGTGTGTGTGTGTGTGTGCGTGTGTGCATTCCAGTGTGTGTGTATGTATGTGTGTGTGTGTGTGTATGTGCATGTGTATATGTGTGTGGGTGTATGTATGTTTGTGTATGTGCGTGAGTTTGTGTTAGTGTGTGCAGGTGAGTGTGTGTGTGTGCGTTTATGTGTGTGTGTGTGTACATGCATCCTGGTGTGCGAGAATCATTACATCGCCCTCGCCGCTGATAAATTGCTGGTTGCCATTGGTTAAACACTGGTCCAGCGTTGCTAGGAAACAGAGCTGTGTCCGGTCCACGTTCGAGTGTGATGCTTCACCTTGAAGATCCTTCCTGCAAGCAACCTTCTGCTCTGCCTGTAATCAACAACTCCACTGGGCTGCAGGCCCGACACGCAGAGCTCTCCTTATATCTGCGTGTGGAATATGGAGTGACCATGCATGACAACCAGAGGAATCAAAAATATATCTCCAGTATTTGCTCTGGTTTTAATATTTGTGAGGGGAAGGTTTAGAAATTAGATATGGATTTCATATTTGCCAGGTTATGACAAAACTACAAATCTGCTTTAGAAAGCATGACATGACTTTGTGTTATTAATTGTTTATAAAGCTGATATAGGAAAGGACCTTGTTAGTAATAGCATCAATATTTACTTTAATAATAACATCTATAACACCTGTATATTCTCAGTATGCCAGTGAGATTCCTGCTGCCTCCGTGGATAACTTTAGAGCAGCGCTTTTACATTTACATCTATTCATTTAGCAGACGCTTTTATCCAAAGCGACGTACAAGGATTAGATAGAGACACCAACAAATCTAAAAGTGCATGAAATAAAAATGAAAAAAAAAATGGAATGCAACTCCACTCCCTTTAATTAAAGATAGAGAGTCAGGGCTGGTTGTGCGTCTTAGAGCTCGAAGATCATGTGTTAGTCTGAAGCCGATGGCGGAGGCTGAGCTGCTGGGCTGTCTGTGCAGGAAATGGAGTCGTGGAGATTCCAGCTGTTTCATAAACGACAGCAAATATGAGGCGTATGACTATTCTGTGCTTTCCTCCTCGATCGTTGTACTTCTTTGTACTTCTGAGATATTGGAGAGTTGTTCCTACGAAGATATGGGTGTACAAATATATCGATCAAATAAAATCAAACCCCACCCCCACAAAAAAAACAGATATGGAGCAGTAGGACACATCTCTGTGATGCTCCAGAAACGCTGCAGCCGTCCTTGAGAAAGACGAACGCAAACGCGACTGACCCAGAATAGCAATGACAAGGATTCAGCCAGCATCACCCGCAAAAGAGAAAAAAACATGAAAAACAGCACAGCACAGTCCTTCCTCTCTCTGCTCTTTATCTCCCCTAGCCTCTCTCCCTCCCTCGCTCCCTCCGTCTTTCACAGTATTGGTATTCAGGTGCTGAAGTCTGTCTTCCCCCAGATGAATGAAACAACAGGCCGACAGTCTTACTCTGCAGGTGACAGGAGCGGGGGAGGGTAGAAGCAGGTAGGGAGGGTTAGGTATGGATCTCTGTAGATCTGAAGTTAATATATCTGCTCCTGTATTTTAAGAATTCACACCACACCACCTTAACTACCCTTTCAATATTAATCTGTCCTAGCTTGGCCTATCAGCCCAGCTGAGAGTGAAGTGGAATAATAACGTCTTAGCTTTTATCGCCATCTAGTGCCCGGTTAGTGCAGTGCTCCTGTTTCCTCCATAGAGGTTCAGAGCTGTGAAGTAGCCAATCCAGTTTAATTAATCTGTCCCTCCATTGCAATCCATGTTATCACTGAGTCCTTCTTTCACAATGTTCCTGTACATCCTGTCCTGTTTTTAACTCATTTTGAGATGACGCTGCCCTGTTTTTATAGGTTTTTAACATAGCTGAAGTGG
>CM040756.1:2617783-2655283 GCA_022829145.1 Albula goreensis
GTGCACTGTATCACAATACTGTGCACTGTATCACAATACTATTGCCTCATATTAATGTAACTGTTTTGCTTTCCAGATAAACTTCGTCCTCTTCATTGGCATCATAATTATCCTGGTTCAGAAGCTCCAGTCCCCAGATATCGGAGGAAATGAGTCCAGTATTTACCTGTGAGTGAACTTCACCTGAGAGCAGTGACGGACAGCACGCAGCATTCATATACACAATAGTGGAGCACATTGTATAAAAAAACAATCTCACATGTGGTTCACTTATAAAGGATAAAAAGGGCCGATTCTGTGAGAAAGGGCCTCACCCTGCCCTCTTTTGCTTAAACCTGGCAGCAGATATACCCACAATCCCCCACAACTTGGACTTTATGACCATGATAATGGCCTAAAAGCAATAGTTTCTATGACTTTCACCTCCATTCCCTTACCCCTCCCCCGACCACCAGTGACAGTGCCCCACTGATCAGCCTGGCACCTTCAGTGTTCTGTTAGCAGTGATGTCATAAACGCTGGTGTGATTGACAGGAGGCACTGATCTGCCTGGCACCTTCAGTGTTCCGTTAGCAGTGATGTCATAAACGCTGGTGTGATTGACAGGAGGCACTGATCTGCCTGGCACCTTCAGTGTTCCGTTAGCAGTGATGTCATAAACGCTGGTGTGATTGACAGGAGGCACTGATCTGCCTGGCACCTTCAGTGTTCCGTTAGCAGTGATGTCAAAACGTTGGTGTGATTGACAGGAGGCACTGATCTGCCTGGCACCTTCAGTGTTCCGTTAGCAGTGATGTCATAAACGCTGGTGTGATTGACAGGAGACTGGCCCGCTCCACCCTGCTGCTGATCCCCCTGTTTGGAATC
Source organism: Albula goreensis (assembly GCA_022829145.1). NCBI lineage: Eukaryota > Metazoa > Chordata > Actinopteri > Albuliformes > Albulidae > Albula > Albula goreensis. The sequence continues at coordinate 2,618,651 of CM040756.1, forward strand.
CACTACACCGTGTTCGCCTTCTCGCCAGAGAACGTGAGCCAGCGGGAGAGGCTGGTGTTCGAGCTGGGCCTGGGCTCGTTCCAGGTGAGCGCTCTGCACCATGGGAAACACATAAACCCTAACAAGGTCGCTTTACTCTTCATGGTGTGAGGAAACCGATTGCCTTGAACCATCATCATAGCACAACTCAGTCAGTTTAAGGTAACAGTGTTAAAGATTAATGAATAATGAAATCGTTTAAGTTTTCATTCTCAAATGGTTCAGTCATTGTCCTTCTCAGATGGGTTCCCTCTAAAAGGGCCACATTTTTATGGCATTTTAGTGGTTGGTTTCCTGTTTTTTTTTTTCACTCACACCATCCCTTTCACACCAGCCACTCCTCCCCCAAGAGGGGGGTGTGGTCCTGATGAATGTATTTAAATTCATAAAATAAATGGCGTAGTCTCATCATTGTGTATCCATACTGTGTAAGAACATGAGTGCATTTTGCAGCTCTGGTAATGCCGCCTGGTGGCAGTACCTTTTTCAGACACTAGGGTGTGCTGCTGTACAAATGAGACTAGAGAGATCCACAGCATGATGTCCAGACTAGCACCCTTGACTCCTTTACTGCTCCACCACTGTCTGAACGTGTAGCTGGGGCATTTTCCACATAATTCTCTGTGAAATCACTGAAATCACTACTTGGGGGAACCTTCTGTATGAGCTGTCTCTACTCCAGGGCTCTCTGGGGGGTTGTGGGGGGCGGCAGTGGGGCTGGGTGGGGGTGCGACTGTGGTTCATTAGCAGCTGTCTGTCATAGTCATTTCTGTACAGAAAAAGGAGGAAATCACACACCCTGGCGCATCATGTGTTAGTATGTTTGAGACGATGATTGCTTTTGCGTTCTGTGCTCTTCTGCTGCTCGGAGCAAGGTGGTGTGGAGGATTTCCACAGACACAGCGGCCCATCCGAAATCACATACTATGCCCTGTATAGCAGGCAAAAATCTGTACGCGTAGTGTGTAGTGCGTCCAAAATCTCAATCCGGCTGAATCAGTATGTGAGCATTACCCGGATAGCATACTGCTTCTGGTCACATTCTGCAAGGACTGCACACTGTGCTATCCCACAAGGCCGTTGGGGGGATAAATACCAAAGAAGAAGACGGCAGAGATGGCAGAGTTCTGTGAAGTTTGATGACGGATGTACCATCAGTTGTAAACTTCCGGCTATCAGACTGAAGAGAATAGCAAGCGTAGTATGTCGGAAAACTCTTGTACTGCATTGGGTAGTAGGCACTATGTTGATACAAGAGCAGTACGCTTTTGTTCAAATTTAGAAAATTAAAAATAACCACTCGTATTCAAAAGCACTTCCATTTATTAGCTGATAAACAGCCGACAGAACTTATTAAACTTCAGGCAATCAAATGAGACACAGAGGAAACAGCCCAGTATAGAAATGAGCCTGGAGCATAAACCCTTCAATGTCTATCAATGAGTGCGACTAAAGGAGCTGGAAATGATTCTTTGACTTTGACAGGTTGTTGAGTCAGTAATTATTTTTTTTTGCCTTTTCATTTTGGAGAGGATTGTATATTTTAAATTAATGAAAGGGCTGAACAAGGTTAACTGCAAAAAAAAAAAAATCTTTCCAGTCAAAAAGTCGAGGCCAGGACTTTCTGAGTGCTCAAGTCCAAGCTTGATGCAGTGCTGGATACTCTGTAGACTGGATGAAAATAACAAGTCTGGTTTGGCTAAATGGCCCGTTCTTGTCCTAACAGGTTCATATGTTCTTTTCTTGTAACACTGCCTCACTATGTTTTTGTTAGTGTGAAATTTCCCTGACTTTTGGACAGGTAAAAATACCTGAGGACCATGTGTCCTGGATTTTTTTATGGATTTTCTGAAGAAACACAGTATGGTGCAGTTCTAGAACTCACTGTGTGGTTCTAGAACATCTCAGTGTGGTGTAGTTCTAGAACTCACTGTGTGGTTCTAGAACATCTCAGTGTGGTGTCAGTTCTACGAACTCATGGTATGCTTCTAGAACATCTCAGTGTGGTGTGGTTCTAGAACTCACTGTGTGGTTCTAGAACATCTCAGTGTGGTGTGGTTCTAGAATAGCTGGGTGTTGTGTGGTTCTCTGACAGCCCCCTGTGTTCTGTGCCCCTTTAGGGTTTCGTGGTGGCTGTTCTGTACTGCTTCCTGAATGGAGAGGTAAGTGCTCGGCTTCCCCCCTCCAACATCATCTTCAGCCCCACCCACTTGTCTGCACCGGCCAAAGCTTCTCCACCTTTTCCACTATTTATCCATTTGTTTATGTCTTTCCCTGTCTTATGAACATATTTTTGTCGGTTTGTTTGCATGTTCATTTATTCATCTTGCTGGAGTTGTAAAAAACCTTGCACATCCATTTTTCAGTTTTGCTAATAAACAGAAGGCTTGCAGCAACCGTTGTGTACTGTCAATGTTTCATGTCTCTGTGAGTAATAAAGTTTTTTTTCAAAACACCACATGACTAAGGTTGAACTGCAGATCAGTTACACTTGATACATTGATAACACTCATTCATTCATTCACTCACTCACTTTCCCATTTACACACTGACTCCTTCACAACCTAATATTCCTGATGTTCCATTCTGAACACATGTTTTTGTGGAATCAATAATTTCTGTAGGGTTATGAGCACGTGCTTTTTCAGTCACATGCATATGCTCATATGAATATGTATTGACATCATATATCTTAGAGTTTCCCCGTGAACAGCTGTCCTTTCTTTCACCGGTCCTCCCTGAGGAAGTTAGTCAGAGTTGCCCAGCAGAAATAAAAGAAAAATAATAATAATAAAAATAAACAAGATACCCAGCTGCTGTGCTAGGAATTCTGGGATATAGTGCGAGCTCCCCTGGAGGTCTTCCATAAGCAGATCCAAGTTCGTAATTTCCCCGGCGATGGGGCCACATCAGTCAGCTGAATTACGCTGAAAGGGAGATCAGAGTGATGATTCGCCCGGGGAAAAACAAGTAAACACTGACATATTGGGAATGCTGCATTTTTAATAGAAAAATAATTAATATTTAGTTTTTTTTTTTTTTTGTAGACATATAAAGTGTGGGCATGCGGCACAGAGAGGGACATGGCCCAGCTGAATTTTAGAGGGTTTTTTTGTCTGTCTTTGAGCTGTGATGCTTTGATCACGGCGTTGCCCTGGCCTCGCCGAGGCCCGAGAGCCTGACGAACCACCGTGGCGGAGCATCTCGATGAAACCGCTGGTTGTTTGACACTTGGGTGGGGGGTCTCCATGGAGATGCTAATCCCAGCACAAAGCTTCATGTTTCAGCAGTGTGTCTGGGGTTTCAGTGTGACAGACAGATATACAGACAGGCAGACTGAAAGACAGACAGACGAATGTATATACTGAGACAGCTATTCAGACAGATAGATAGATAGATAGATAGATAGATAGATAGATAGATAGATAGATAGATAGATAGATAGATAGATAGATAGATAGACAGATAGATCTGTGTTGTATTGAAAACTTGCATTGCATCACAGATGTAAGAAAATAAGACACTAATGATGACGAGACTACAGCTAGGTACTTTCTGTCCCAGCACCGCCATGTAGCTTCTACTCCAGCACTGAGAATGCACAAAAATAGAGACGTTTTTGATGATGTCATCCCTCAGATGATAAACTGAGGCCTCTATTCAAAAGAGGAGGAGCGTTAACCCCACGGTCCAATCGCAGTGCAGGCTCTCCACATCTGGCACCTTCCCACTTCTTTCTGATTGGCTACTTGAGAGGTGTGTCAACACACTCACCTGTTAAAGCTGTGGGTATTCATAACTGCTGAGCGGGAGCACACCACCTTGCAGAACCCGTCAGTGCTGAGAAGACCTCGGCATCAGTTGTTTAAATGAGCAGAGTCAGGTGTGTTATCTGCTCGATTATAGTGGAAACTCACAGCTACACGGGCCTGGTGTGGATTAGATTGATCCACAGAGCCAGCCCTGATCTTCATGATCCCCAGCTGTCCGTACCCATATTTTTTCCCCAGGTCAACCTGGCTAAAAGAGAAAGTGGTTCCCATTTGACGCACACACAAAATATAAAATATGAAACAAGTGAATAACAGAACAAGAGAAAGATAATAAGCGTGTGTCCTTACAGGTCTGTACATTAAAAAATGACCTTTTCAAGTTTCTCCCTGAAGGTACAGTCGGAGATAAAGAGGAAATGGCGGAGCTGGACCGTCAACCGGTACTTTGCTGTGGACCTGAAGCACCGGCACCCTTCGCTGGCGAGCAGTGGGGTGAACGGGGGCACGCAGCTGTCCATACTGAGCAAGAGCAGCTCGCAGGTCCGAATGTCCAGCCTGCAGGCGGAGACTCCGGCCACCTGAGTGAGCCCGCCCCCGCCTAACCACACCCACCACCCACCTGCTGACCGGCCCTGCTTCAGCCTCTAGTGAGCACACACCTAAACACACTCTACACACACTCACATACTTACACACACACACACACATACACTTAAATACACTGTGCACATGCACTCTACTCTCTACACACACGCATTCACACTCAAGACCACTATGTAAAGACATTCCTTACACAATCACACAAATACACCCACACACATCACAGACTCAAACACACATGTACACACACACACACACACACACACACACACACACACAGACCCAAACCACCACATAAACACACATACACACCAAGCCCTCTCTACAAGCACACACACACACCTGCACACACACACACGTGCACACACACACACAGCCAGCCTCATCTCCATGTTCCGGTCACACTTGTACCAACAGAGAAGAATCGCCCAAGGAGGCTCTCTGCTTCCCCCTAGTGGCCCCAGAGTGAAACAACAACGACAACAAATAAAAACAAATGCAAGCAAAACTCAAAACAAGACTATTGGAAACAAAACAAAACGAAAAAGACAAGAATATAAACAAAAGGCTAACATAGATTGTTTTGACTTGTACATATCATCATGGCGGAACACACCATCTTCCCCCTGTCCTTGTCAGTTTTTTTGTCTTTTTCTTGAGAAGAGGAATTAAATGGAAATGATCGCTACTAACATTGACAAAAATATGTGCATGTGGTCACTGAGCTATCTGTATTTTCTGAATAGAGAAGGACTCGGTAGGAAGCATGTGAATTTATGTGTTACGTGTTCTTTGGTCCAGCTGTCCTAGCTTCCCATGTACGCGGCAAACAAAATGGCGCTATGTCCAGGTACCAGTGGATGGAAATTTTTTTTTTTTTAAATCACAACAGAATGCGCTAACAACAGACTGCAGGCACCCCGGCATCTGACTCAGACTGAGGAGGAACTATCAATGACCATAACGTGATTCTGATGCGACAGCTGGCGTCATCGCCCTGACGCAAACAGGCAGGGAGGGACTGCTGTAGATTTTTTTGCGGTGTAAAATACACGACTCATTGTTCGCAGCGGGCCGTTCGATGTCTGTGCTGACGTTATTCGCTTGAGTGGATATAATCTTCGTGGATTGGTCAGTGGTGGCAGGAAGAGTTGGTTGTTCGTTTGGAACAGCGGATGGAACTGGAGACGGTGGGACACTGCTGCGTGGCGCCGTGAGGAAACTTCACAGCGATGGAAAGTGGGAAAGAAAAAAGTTGGCTGTACAGAAATAAACCACACTGTTTTGATTGTATGAACCTTTCGTCCCAACCAAGTGCGTTGCTCTGTCTCAGTTTACAGCTAACCAGCAGACAGAGTTTAGATCGACAATTTGCTTTTATAAAAACTGCAAAAACAAGCTTGCCTAGAAATATTAAAAATAGCCTGTTTCCATTAAATTAGGGGCCTTTGTCAGTGTCAGAGCTTTGCGTTGTGTATCGATTTTAGGAAACCCGTAGTCAGATTATGAACTGATCTGACCGCTCTCTTCCCGATGCATCTTGGTGAAGGGAATGAGTTTAACACAAAAGCAAATAAGGTGCAACTACATTTTGAAATAAGATGGAAATCAAGTGAAACATCCGGTTATGTAGAGCAGACGCATGTAGAAATGCGACGTGTGACTCAGTCCAATCACATGGATTTGGCTGTTGCCAACAATTTAAAAAATGTGCTGACTTTCTGACCTGCTATAAAATGCTAACATTTGCTGAGAACGACCATGACAAAAATGACCAAAACCTTAGCAAATTTAGCATAGAAAATGCCTTTTTTCCTTGTGAAGAGGTGTAAAAGTTTATTCTATAGCCATTAGTACAGAACATGTCAAAACGTTTGAAAATACACTCGTGAAGAGTTTTGTGTACAGTTGTAATTTGTATGACTTTTATTTCTACATTTCTTTCTATAGTATGTGCAATTACTGTGAAGCTCTGAACTTTCATTGAAAAACAACTACTGGAGTCCGATCTGTAGAGTTTTTTTGTTGTTGTTGTTGTTTTTAGGTACATCTTTGCAGCCGCATTTTCTTTATTGTGGCGTTAAGCTTAAATTTAATATGCTGTCAATGCTAAATGAGTGACGATGCTATGTAGGTGTTTGTTGGATTTGCCATCTACATGGCAATTTTATTTCATTCAAAAAAATCTGTCAATTCAGGTGGAATGTTTTCAACAGGAGCTTTGTTTTGTGTCATGCAAGTACTATGTATGTCAAAAACTTAACTTTTTAGCATTGGGTTTTACAGCTTGAGTCTGGAAGCTCTCAGTAATTACATCAGAGTTAAAGGCCATGGGGTGCTTTTATTCCAAAGATGAAGATGGATCAATCAAGCAATTGTTCAATCAATCGAGATGCATTTGTGGTGATGCGTTTCATAAATCATGAAACAGTAGTCATAAAACCTTTTACAGAGGACCCCAGTGTGAGCGCAGCGGGAGCACCGGGAAGAACACCCAAGTTGCAACAAATTGGAAGGATCCTCGGGAGGAGCGACAGCTCGAGAATGGGGGAGTCAGACGCTGCCTCTTCTTTCGTGCCTCTCCATTCATCTGCAGTAGCTGCGTTGGCTGCGGCAGCTGCTGAGAGATGATGTCACTGAAGGATGGCCGGACACGCCCCCAACAACCCCCCCCCCCCAGCCCGGCCCAAGCCAGTTCTCTCTCTCTCTCTCTCTCTCGTTTTTCAGATGCTCGCCCAAAGTGCCTTTGGGTCACGACAACAACAGTATTAAAACTTCACAAACAAAAACAAAACAGGATGAGGTATTTGGTTTAGAAAAAAGAGAATATTTAAATCACATCAAATAAAGTCCAATGATATTGTTTAATTGAAGTGCTTTTATAAATGATAAGTCCATATGAGAAACCGGGAGGCCTTTGAGATGTATTCACTGTTTTTTTCGTAAGACACTGTCTTTACTTCTGACCCAATATCTTTCTAAATAAACCTGCAAAACTGAAGGTGAACCTGCAAAAATCTCCTGTTTACGGGACACCAATCTATTCCTTAGCTTTCAGGTCTCTCATAGTGGGAGAAACGTGTCTGTATCACTGTTTTTATTCAAAATGTGACGTGCATAGTGTATGGAAAAAAATAGAATAAACTATTCTCTGGGTGCTGACGTAAGAAAATACGCGTCAGAATGTATTCTGCAAATATTAAAGATACCATTTTATGTCAAATGAGTTTTACAAAAGGAAATAAATGAATTATATTTCTTTGATTACCTCAGATCAGCTATAAATAAATTTATTTAATTTCAAAATTAAATTTTAAAATTTACAAATTAAATTTAGTTTGAATTTCAGTTCTCAGCTGGTCCCTTGCTTATTTAGGGATGTTGGGACACACATTCACAGTACTCCAGCTCTACTGTCACTCTGCTCTCATTTAAAATGGACAGACACACCATACATTGACCTGAAAAAGCACAAGCAGCGTGACTTTGTCTCTCTTGCCCTTGATGTGTTCTGAGACAAAGTACATGAGGTATGGTATCATGTGATATTAAATGCAGAACAAGACAAAAAAAAGAAAATAGATACATATACTTATAATTTACAGTGACAAATTACATAACTGATTATCTAACAGCAGTTGAATGCCAAAATATCCATTATATTCTTTCTTTTTTGGAGAACACTCACAGTGACTCTGTTGATGTAATCAGAACACAAGTCAACCAATATAAGGATGTGAGGTCACACAGGAAGTGACATAATAGGGATGAGTCTGACCAGGGATTGGTGGGTTCCAGCTGATACAGAATGTTCTAGTGTGACTGTAAAATGCAAAGATGACTCCTCTCCAAAAAATATAGTTAAAAGTATAGTATACCTTTTTTCAAAGTCAATGGAAAGCTTTCCATACAATACTCTCTGTTACTTTAAAAAAAAAAAAAACATTTTGAAGATGTGTTTGCAACCTGAAAAACAATCCTGAGAGCAGAGCACGAGAGCACAATGTTTTCATGTTTCTACAACTTAAAATATGTTTAAAGTGTATTTGGCTAACCGAGTGTATTATATTTTATTCTTTTTTTTTTTTTAGTCTGTTTACCGTACGACTAATACCTCAGATATATACTTACTCACTTCTAGTGATGGAAAACGAGACCATTTCCTTTCACTTTCCAGGTCTATAATTGTAAAAACTACATAAACTAGTTAATACTTTTAGAATATACAGAGGTAACTTTGGGTTCATTAAACTGATCATTGCTGTTGGAGATGAGAAATGCACTGTACCTTCTGAAGAAAAAAAATGACCCAAAGGGTTCAAGAGAGGAATATTGGATGTTTTAGTTTAAATGTAAAAATTTCAGATAGAGGCTGACAATCAAACAAAATAATTTTTGATGATTTTTTTTTTTTTTTTTTAACCTTATTTGGAAGTGAGCGGCAATTAACCGCTGGAAAAGTTTCAGTGTTTCAGTTCACCAGTGGTTCAGATCAGCCAATGTTATTGACTGGCCCAATGTTCAGTATTCTTATCTGTTATTGAACTCCTATTAATCAAAAACAATGAGTACTTTGGGAGAGAGAGCCTTAATGTCTCCTCTCTACATTGATGTCAAAATAGAAGTGTGACCTTTATATTTAGAGATTGTTGAAATCAATGGGTATGGATGATGAAGTAGTGATTTACAAAGTTTATGTGTTTTGAAAAAAAAAAAAAAGATGTATAGATGAATAAATATATTTATGGTGGCTTCAATTCACAATAAGTGGTGAGGTCAAGGTGGTGAACAGATTTAGGTATTAAAAGCTACTATTACAGTATTTTCTCAATGGAATTGTCTTTAGTATCAGTGAATAGATCTTACCTGAACAGTGATAATCTTGCTCTGTGCTTATATATTTTTGGTGACAGTGTTGTAAAAATGTACAGCCTCCATTGTAGCTGTGTGACATTATAGCACATTGCATGCATTCCGCTATTTATTTGCTGACGCAAGGAATCCATGTTGGCTCTGAGGTTTTTTGGGAGTGACCCAGCTCTGGGAGAATCTAGTTGTGTTCATGTGCTTTTTTTCCCCCATGGATGTTTCGAGGACTTTCAAGGCTAAATGCAAATTTACGACGTTCTCGCAGCCATCCTCCAACATTGGCAAGGGGGCTGTGATGTTTTGTCACATGGTGACACTGACACAATGTTCGAGTCATTTGCTGGCTACAGGTGTAGCAATGCATCGATTCCTATCGATTAATCAATTTACCCGGCAACAATCCATTTGAATGGATGAAGCACAGACAAAACAATCGATAGAATGGAAATTTGCTTCTCATTTATAAGTTTATAATTGGTTTTATGAAGGGTAATAGCAAGGACCAACTATTACAAAGCACAGTGTTATTACAAGCACTGTAGGTTATTAGTATTTCCTAAGTGGGTAATTACATTTAACAATTGCACCTTTGGAACTTGTAATAAATGGAATGTATAGAATGTTATAACTGGTGGAAGAATGTTATAACAGGTGGATAACCATGTATCACACCATACTGCAGCAAAATTGGGGATAGAGCCAATATATCAATTCACTTTGTGTGTTGATACAGTATGGTAGCAACTGTACAATGCAATTGTTAAAATATATGGGATCGACATCTACAACAAGTCATAATTTTTATTTTTTTTTGGTCCTGTCTATTCTTCCTCTCCAAGACAGTCGTTACTCTAGGGATGAAAGAACTGTGAACATGTGTACAGATGGACCCATGTGCCTTTAGGGACTGCGGGAGTCAATAGGTGTTTAGTTGCTTGTTGAGGTAGACTGGTAGATTATTAGCTGTGGTAGTCAACATGTATGTAGTCAATTGTTGATGTCCAAAAGTATTCATTGGATTGTCGGAGCAGACAGGTATTCAAAAAATGGCTGGGAGCTGACAGGTGTACAGGTGGTTGATGCAGACAGGTATTCCTGATAACAGGTATTCAGAAGAATGAGTCAAATATTCATTGCATGATTGGAGCTGCCAGGTATACAGGTAGTGTATGGAGACCACAGCTGCTCGGTTGATTGTAAGAGTCGATGGGCTTTCAGTTGATTGTTGGGTCAGTGGGCATTGAGCTGAGCGTTGTTGTCAACAGGTTTTTAGCAAGATGATGGGGAAGAAAACATGGCAGATTTGTTTCTGGGACTTGTTAGAAGCAGGGATGGTTTGTTCAGAGCTAATGTGATTAAAAAAATAATGTGCATTTTGTGTTTTAAAGGCCAGATCGTTTGTGGTTAGTTTTTGCTGCTTTTGCCTTGTGTTAGACAGATGCTTAGCCTGTCAGATCTCCACCCATCAACCAGTTTCCTGGATCTGGCATAAAGGCATGGTGCTACCTGGCAGTGACAGGTAAGAGGTGTGTTACCTTCGTGATGGAGACACCTGGTAGGACATGTGCAGGCTAACAGACCCAAACAGAGCTGAGCGTTGGTCAGGGCTGCTTATCTATGACGCATTGCCATTTGGCACTATCTGAGCTACATCAATTTTACCAGGTGTTTGGCATGACGTCCATACAGTGCCGCCCAGTGGTCACAGACATTAGTGCGGTGAAGAAGGTTCCAGACAAACATCACACCAGGTGGCCACAGGTGTAATAGGCTGTAATGTGTGAAATGCGGAGGGCTCACTCCTGCTTTGGGCTGCTATGGTGGTGACAGGTCTGAAGTTTGTAACTTGAACACTGAATGTAGCCATGTGGCGATGCTACTGAACCTCTCTACTGTTTTCCACCATGCTAAATCTCTGTGTTATGTACATATCAATCATTGTTTTTTTTCTGTCTTTCTTTCTTTTTTGTACATGATTTAAATATTGACTTCAAATCGCATTAAATGTTTTTTGACAATTGGATCATCAAATGCCTATTGCGTTGTCATTTTTTCCTTCTTCGTCTAATCATGACAAGGATTAAATCAACATATGGAGGTTTCCTGGTCTGGCCAAAGCAAGAATAAATGCAGCCGTTAGGTCTTGAGGAAGGCCCCTAGCCCCACATCCTCTCCGGGGTCTACCAACTGTATGTTGTTTTGGGTAAACATTTCGGATACACAACTGTATTGTAATGCATACCTTGATTCTGTATGTAAATAGGTTTACATACTGAGTGTCTTACATCTGGAGTGGGAAAATTGTTGCTCATATCGTCAAAAGACTCCCTGAGTCACCTCAGCTATCAGAAAGATAACCACACATAGAAAGTGACCATGTATGTATGTATGATATCCAGTGGAAACCAGTGATAATACACTCAACGTCTGAAAACTAATTCTTGATTTTATATAACCCAGGGTAATGAAAAGGATGGTGGTAAAAATTATGATGTATGTTTCAGAAATGATCTGTGTGTTTCAGCATTTAAAAATCAATATGGCAAGTCAGGATAGTACTGGATAGAGAACATTTTCACCCAGTGGTACAGGAACAGATACCCAGTGATGCAGTGGGACAGGACATTACACCCACAGGACAGTCACATACAATGCATATAGCAAGACACAGCCAGCGAGCAACATATGTAGCATGTAGCATTACACAGCTAGTGCAACAGCATATGTAGTATGTAGCATTACAGAGATAGTGCAATAGCATTTGTACAACGTAGCTTTACACAGGTAGTGCAATACCATATGTAGCATGTAGCATTACACAGCTAATGCAATACTATATGTAGCATGTAGCGTTACACAGCTAGTTTAATAGCATATGTAGCATGTAGCTTTATACAGATAGCAAGCAACATATGTGTTGTGCAGCTAAGCACAACATCTCCCCCCAAAATTTATTAAATAAAAAAAACTCACAAAATCAATTCTCAGAGCTGGAAATTGTTCAAAATTTAACGCAATTCTCCATGTGGGTAGGTCCCCGCATGTAGTTGACCTCACAGTTAATGCATGTGTTTAAGGGTGAAAACAGATTTTAGAGATCGCATAATCACAGAATCAGCTTTATCCAAGCACAACCTGTAAGCACAGCATTCACACTACTGCACACAGCGGCTGGATTAACAATTTACTGCCAAACTATTATACAACAGTGTCATATTGTATACAGTATTGCACAATATTATACTATTAAGGCTCATCATTTTTGGTGATTTTCCTGGATATTTCAATAACAGCGATTCAGTACCGACCAATTTTCACCCACATTTTATGTTTATGCTGTTTGAGATTATGGTTACGTTTAGTTAAACAGTGCCCCCTTTTGGTGAAATTCACAGTGTAGGGCATAGCACAACATAACCTGAAATGCATGGTGTCAAATGTTCCATTTAACATTTAAAATTACAATGACCAAGCAATACCAGTGCTCCAAAATAAACAGTGATGAATTTCTTGAAATTTTCATGTAAAAAATAACCCATAAATGCTGAGCCTTGTTTACAGTTTAAAGCTAAAACTGGAGAGCAATCAGACAGGTGGGGGAGGTCGGGGTTAAAGGGGGTAGGAGTTTATCATTATTACATCATAACTGCCTTTTTATTTCATCATCGTCGTCACTATGACATGTGTTATGAGTCATATTGCAGGCAAGATAATCAAAAGGACAACTGAACGACATGAGCAGGAAGTAAAGTTACTCAGAGGGTTGGAACATTTGGACAAATTGTGATTTCTATGCCATTAAATGCCTTCCTAACCTTACAGAGTTAAGGAAGGGCACAGAGAGATGTTTTTATACTGCTTTTTTAACACGTGCAGTCATGTACCACTGTGCCCGTCTGCTTCCTGTTCGGAAATTTTAGAGTAAGCATTCAAAATATATTTGAAGCATCGGCACAAACAACCTGTGTGTCCTCAGAATACAGTAGACACCTGTTTACAGACCTGTACAGAGAGGAGACATGCTTTTCTATGTCTTCATCAAACCACATTTAATGGAATAAAGTCCACATGGACAACAGAATTCACTGAAAAATATGTAAACAGTGACCAGTTTTTCTAGCCAACACATTTCTACATTTAGCACAAATGGTTAAAAGATTACACAGTGAGATACACAACACTATGTGAATAAAAAGCTTTAGAAGTGGTTTTCGATCAAAGTTTTATCAGATTCAAAGATTATAAATGATACAATTTCGGCAAAGTTGTCACAGTCCTAAACAGATTGAACCACAGAGGAAAAAACAGAAGCAAAGCGATCTGGAATGTGATTGTAGTTTGGGATTTAAGCTCAGAATTGGCACTTATGGAATATTAAAATTAACACTGATGCATGTACATCATACTTCCATTTTACTGTATATTTCCAAAAGTGGGCAGCAATAGCAGTAGACAGTTTAGCTCAGACAATGTGGAACAACCAAAATGGGTGAAAAATATGATGGAAAAATTAATATTTTTATGTGTCTGGCTCATGGAAGTTTGTGTAACTACGTCTGCTCCTCTGACCTCATTACGCCCAAGCTGTTCATTTGCAAGAATTTTATTATTTTGTTTTAATGGCTTTTCTTATTTATACATACTGTGGTTCTCATATCACATCCTGCACTTCATCCTGCACTTGGCCTGCGATTTAAATGTTATGAAATTCTTCAAAAACATGTCCCTGTGTCATGTGAATATTCAGATGTGACAAAGCGGATGTGACTTTGAAGTCGCTGGTAATGGAGGGGGATGGCACACCTGCAGCTGGTTCAGTGAACTGCCGCCGTGCCTTCGAATTTGACATACAGCTTTACAGAAACATGGTGAGTGGGGAAATGAATGCAGCTGCTTTGCTGCCGCCTACTGGTCACCAGAGGCCATTACCACAAAATTCAGAGCTTTGCATCCTCTTCAGCCCCAAGAGAGAGCAAAAGAACACTGTGAGCAGCCTACTGGGACAGCAGGGACACAAGGAAAAGCATATATTACCAAAAAAACAAACAAACAAACAAACAAAAACACATAAAAAGGTTACAAGTTTACATGACACCTCACAGAATAATTTCTTCCACATATTAACTGATTTTCACACCCTCACTATGTAATAAAAATATGTACACCTCAGCCCACAGTTATGTCCTCTCACATTATATGCCATTGCACAATATACTGGTAAATATAATCTATATTCAATTCCTCATTAAATGTAATTTACAATAAATTTGTTTCCTCTAAAATCATCCCCCAGCAATTTTTAATTTTCATAGAAAAATAGTTCTGCCGTAGTGTATTACCATGACATGGTCAAATTTATATGTGTATGTGTGTGTGTGTGTGTGTGTATGTGTGTGGTGTGTGTGTGTGTGTGTGTGTGTGTGTGTGTGTGTGTGTGTGTGTGTGTGTATGTATGTGAGTGTGTTTTTAAAATATTTCCCAAACGAAATATAAACAGTGAATCATCATTGATCTTAAAGCTATTTACATTATGCAATATACATATTTAAAGGTTTAAAAAAACTTTACAGTATAGTGCTCCAGATGTATACTCTACAAAACCATTCTTAAAATAAATATTCTCATTTAAATAACAATGCATCAGCTTAATGGACATTCTGAATAATGTATTTATTATCCCACAAAAAATGAATGAAAGAACCGAAAAGATTCATTTATATAAAATAGACACTATATGTAAATTGGATCAGATCATGAGAAAACGTTTGGTTCCTCTTTGCCGGGGATAATGTCGTGTGAGAGAACATTTATTTTAAGATGATTTTGTTGCAGTGGGACTGTGCAGGTATACAGGTAAAGGCTGTGCTCTTGACACAGGTATTGCATCATAATGTAATTATAATTCCCAAAATAAATGGCTGAAACAACACGAAGAGACAGCAGGTGGTGTTTAGGTAAGAAAATGAGCTTTGTGTCAGTTCCTGTGATCCTCGTTCACTTTTTGCCTCAGGTTTTTTTTTTTAATCACACTCTGTGATTTTATATGTCACAGGGCGTGTGCGTGTGTGTGTGTGTGTGGATTCTGTGATTTCTGTGAGCCATGAGCAAGTCGGCAGTCAGCAGCATGGGTGCGGGGTGGGGGGGGGCTGTTTTTGAACCATGGTCTATGAAACCATGAACCCATGAAAGAATGAATCTCCATGGTGACATTCCTCATCCCCTTCATTCCAGCCCAGCGCTTTCACCGATGTACCACGCCCAACGGCCAGCTGGAAGGCCACCCCCCCCCCCCCACCCCAGCCCAAAAATGCCTCAATCGCTGCCTTCCTAACAAACCCAGGAGGTCTATATGAGTCTGTTACACTTGAACAACATTGTTTTTATACTTTCCAAAAGAACCACACGCAGTTTCTATCAGAAAACCACACAGCCACAGTGTCTGTTAGGCAACCGTTGGGTCTGTTCTATCAGAAAACAGCAAGGTTTCTGTCAGAAAACAGTTAGAGCTTCTATCAGAAAAGCCATCCAATAGACTCCAGTCCTGGAGGCGCACAGAATTGGCGTGTTTTTCACCTAAAGACTGAAATCACTGATGAGCTAAAGAGTCCACACACCTTATATTCATAAAGAGTCCACACACCTTATATTCATAAAGAGTCCACACACCTTATATTCATAAAGAGTCCACACACCTTATATTCATAAAGAGTCCACACACCTTATATTCATAAAGAGTCCACACACCTTATATTCATAAAGAGTCACACCTTATATTCATAAAGAGTCCACACACCTTATATTCATAAAGAGTCCACACACCTTATATTCATAAAGAGTCCACACACCTTATCTTCATAAAGAGTCCACACACTTATATTCATAAAGAGTCAACGCACCTTATATTCATAAAGAGTCAACGCACCTTATATTCATAAAGAGTCCACACACCTTATATTCATAAAGAGTCCACACACTTATATTCATAAAGAGTCCACACACCTTATATTCATAAAGAGTCAACGCACCTTATATTCATAAAGAGTCAACACACCTTATATTCATAAAGAGTCCACACACCTTATATTCATAAAGAGTCCACACACCTTATATTCATAAAGAGTCCACACACCTTATATTCATAAAGAGTCAACGCACCTTATATTCATAAAGAGTCCACACACCTTATATTCATAAAGAGTCCACACACCTTATATTCATAAAGAGTCCACACACCTTATATTCATAAAGCACACCTTATATTCATAAAGAGTCACACCTTATATTCATAAAGAGTCCACACACCTTATATTCATAAAGAGTCAACACACCTTATATTCATAAAGAGTCCACACACCTTATATTCATAAAGAGTCCACACACCTTATATTCATAAAGAGTCCACACACCTTATATTCATGCTCTAACCTGGCTGCAGGTGAGAAGGAACTGTACAGACACTGTAAAGCACCTGGGCTGGAGTCTTTCACACCTGCCACAGAGCATTTACCTGTCTGACCTGCAGCTCTGGGGTGCTGTCGTCCGGCTCAAGGCGCATCAGCAGCAGCAGGTTTGTGAGCAGGTGTTTGCGCAGCTGTGTGAGCAGGTGTGTGAGCAGGTATGTGAGCAGGTGTGTGAGCAGGTCTTTGAGCAGGTGCGTGAGCAGCTGTGTGAGCAGGTGTGTAAGCAGCTCTTTGAGCAGGTGTGTGAGCAGGTGTGTAAGCAGGTGTGTGAGCAGGTGTGTGAGCAGGTGTGTGAGCAGGTCTTTGAGCAGGTGTGAGAGCAGGTGTTTGAGCAGGTGTGTGAGCAGGTGTTTGAGCAGGTGTGTGAGCAGGTGTCTGAGCAGGTGTGAGAGCGGCTGTGTGAGCAGGTGTGTGAGCAGATGTTTGAGCAGGTGTGTGAGCAGATGTTTGAGCAGGTGTTTGAGCAGGTATGTGAGCAGATGTTTGAGCAGGTGTTTGAGCAGGTGTGTGAGCAGGTGTTTGAGCAGGTGTGTGAGCAGGTGTTTGAGCAGGTGTGTGAGCAGGTGTTTGAGCAGGTATGTGAGCAGGTGTGTGAGCAGGTGTTTGAGCAGGTATGTGAGCAGGTGTGTGAGCAGGTCTTTGAGCAGGTGTGTGAGCAGGTATGTGAGCAGGTGTGTGAGCAGGTGTTTGAGCAGGTATGTGAGCAGGTGTGTGAGCAGGTCTTTGAGCAGGTGTGTGAGCAGGTGTTTGAGCAGGTGTTTGAGCAGGTGTGTAAGCAGGTGTGTGAGCAGGTGTGTAAGCAGGTGTGTGAGCAGGTGTTTGAGCAGGTGTGTAAGCAGGTGTGTGAGCAGGTCTTTGCCTCAGGTAGCTGGTCTTTGTTCCCACCAGTTACACTCTGGCACAGCTAGCTAGCTAATTAGCTCATTTACAGCAAAACACATGATCAGTGGTTAGATAAGATCACAATAATGCATTTCATAAAGGGAGACAAGAGAAAAAAGAAACCTTCCGCCGTCGTTCATGAGTGAATCGAGAAATTTAGCCAAAATTTCAGTCTGTTCACTGATTTTCCTTGCCTGATTGATTAATAGAGAGCAGAAGTTTGTATGAACTCCTGAAATGCATGTGACCCTCTTCGCTGATCTGGGATCAGTGGAGCGTGAGTCTCTTTGTGGCCCCACAGAATAAGGGAGGAGTTTCTCTGTGACTCGGGTTCAGTCTTCAGAGTCAGACATTTGCAGGGTTTCTGTGAACCGGTTTTTTTCCTTTCTTGTTCACTAGTTCCTTTTCAAGGATGCTTTTCCACGATGTTCTTGTCTCGTTCTTGTCTAAACATACTCTAAAATCCCAGATCTATATGGACACCATACACACACACAACTCAACTCACACACAAACACACTCAAAAAGGCACACACATTCAAAACCAAACACACACACACAAAACACACACACACACACACACACACACACACACACACACACACACACACACACACACACACACTTCCAGGGCAGGTTCTGAGGGCACATTCCATCGAGCCATCAGCCCATCAGTTCTCTGTGTGTATAACGTCTCTATAAAAACAGAATAATCACCTCAGAGCATGAAAGCTCCCTCACTATGAAGGTGCAGAAATATTTACACATTATACAGCATTACATTTCTCAGCTGTGTTTTGTTTTGCCATATGCAGTACCACACTGAAGCTCATTCTAGCAAAATGCTCACAATTGCAGGTATGGACTCATGCACACACTCATACTCTCACCAACATACACACACACACACACACACACACTCACACACGCATACACACACTGACACACACACACACACACGCATACACACACACACTCACACACACACACACGCATACACACACACACACACACACTCACACACACACAGGGTCAGACGGAGGAGATGCTATTCTGGCAGTCTGAGGAGGGAAGCTCCTTGGGGCTGGACTTCTCCAGAACAGAGATCTGCGTGACGGTGCTACTCTCAGTGAAGAGCGTCCTGCGCCGGTGAGTGAAGCTCAGGTAGCCCTGTGTCTGCCATTTCCATAGCCGCTTCTTCATCTCTGCCTGCACCTGCAGCAGCACACAGCACTGAGTCAGCGCTGCCACAACATTACAGCAACATTACAACAACATTACCGCCACCGTTTAATTTATCTGCAGCAGCACACAGTGCCGCATCTATGCTGCCACAACGTCACAACAACGTTACAACAGCATTACTGCTACCGTTTAATCTATCTGCAGCAGTGAACAGCACTGTGTCAATGCTGCCACAACGTTACAACAACGTTACAACAACATTATCACTACCGTTTAATTCATCTGCAGCAGGTAAACAATGCTCTGTATGTCACACAAAGCTCACCACTATTATCTGAATATATTATTATATTGTTCTATCAATGTTTGTCTGACATACAATATTGCAGAATCAAATCATCTCAACAGGACATAATGCTCCAGTATAATATTTTCAGTAATATTGCAGCAGCTTCACCGTCATAATATTCCTATGCCTGAAACTTCCGCAGATACAACCCTCTCCCTTCTCTGTGACACTGCCACATACGCATCACCTGCACCCCTGCATGCCTTCTCTGAGCCGCCCCTGCTCACTTCAGGGGTTCAGCACAGGCTAGGCCTGCTCCCCCCCCCCACAATCACACACACACACACACACAGTCAGCCGTGTCACATGACACTCTCCTCACCTCTCCATTCAGGAAGCAGTACAGCAGGGCCACCACAAAGCCCTGGAACAGAGCAGAGCCGCGTTACCATGACAACGCCGCCAGCTTCACTCTCACAAGCCTAACCTCCTCCATTTATATTTTACATGTCACCCTCTGTTATTTTATTTCATATGTTCATGGTTTTAATAATTCATCTTTTTTTAATCATTTAAGTTTTTAAGTACATGTACACTTTAGTGCAAATGTGCTTTACTGTGTTTTTTCTGTCTTTAACATCGTTGTGTCTTCAGTGTTTGCATGTTTTGCACTGCAGTTTTATAAACAGTGAGGATCATTCTCAAGTACATATGAATTTACACCTGTTTTCCCTCAAGGTAATAAAAAGCTAATATTTAGACAAGACCAGCAAATATTATTTATCCTACCATATCCAACATGAATCAATATGAACCATAATCTGAATTTTTACTTTAAATTTCACACTTCATATTCTGTAATACTGATGAAAAAAATTAGTATGAAATGATAAATGAAGCCCAGAGCTCTTCGAGCGCTGTGGCGACACAGGCTGGCCCTCAGTCAAACAAACATAGTTTCTTTATGGGCATATGGAACTTTACACAAGACCGGATAGTCTAAAAACGCTTTAAGGGTATGGTAGATTTAAGCATTACACAGATGCTGTTATCCAGAGTGATGGGCACATTTACACAGCTGGATACATTACTAAAGCAATCCGGGTTAAGTGCTTTGCTCAAGGGTGCGGCAGCAGTGTCTTTCTTTGGAATTGAATCCACCACCACTGCTTGTTATTATGCCCATATATATGCAAAATTCTATTCTTATTACATTGTTACAACTTAAAGAACACATCAAAGGACAACAGGACGTAAAAAGTTTCCTGTAAACAGCGTTCACCCTTGAAGAGACTACGTGCGTTTTTATTGGGTCCCAGCCACAGTGTATCTCTCAGAGGAAACAGCGACCCCTGCTGGTCGGCACTGCAGTATGCCACACCCATTACAGCAGGTTGTGCTCTATGCAGGACAATTATTTTGCAAAGAAATATCCCAAAAGTAATGCATAATGAGATGTGGCTATTAACTAACGAGACCGGGCTCATGTAAATCGAACCACAGCATGCCTGCGCGAACCACATGGTATACGTTGACCAATGGGCAAGCATAAACAATCCCTGAAGGTTTAAAAATCCGCTCGCGTCTTCAGTTCACTGTTACGCATCGCTTGAAGTAGAAGTGTTTTTTTTCTTGAGTATAAGCCTCATTATTTAATAGCCACACCTTGTATCATGAGATAAACCCGAGTCTGTGTAGGTGTGTACCTGGAAGGACCCCAGGCCTAGCTCGATGTAGAGTCGGGCCGATTCCCCCGTGCTCTCGGGCAGAAATGCAAATACAGTGTAATGCATCCCAAACAGAGGGATCAGAAACAATGTGGACTTAGCCAGCCTCCTGCAGGGAGAAAAAACACAGCCATAATGTAGGGAAGTCTGTCCCTGACACAAACACACAACATAACCAGAGTGTAGAGCAGAGTGTGGACTTAGCCAGCCCCCTGCAGACAAACAAAACATAGCCATAATGTAGGGAAGTCTGTCTCTAATACAAACACACAAGGCAACCGCTATGTAGAGCAGAGAGCGGATTCAACCAGCCTCCTGTAGACAAACAAAACACAGACATAACATAGACAGGTCTGTCTCGAACACAAACACACAACCTAACCACGATATATGTGTAGTTTACCTCAAACACAAACACACAATAAGCACAATTTTAATAATTTTACAGCTCACACAATCACAAAGTGACTACAATAAAGAGTTCCCTTCTTATGCAAAAACAGCATAGAGTTGTTTAAACTCTAGCAAATACAGAGTATAACAACAGAAAACAGTTCTTACCTCTTGCACAATCGCAAAATTACTATAACAGAGAGCAGGTTAACTCTTACACAAGCACACAGTAACCCTAAATGTGAAACGTTTCAGTACTTACGCAAACAAAACAGTCATATTATGGAGCAGTCACTTCTTACATGAACAGAAATTATAACCACATTTTGAGACTGTTTACCTCTTACGCAAGCACTGAATATAACCACAATACAACATAAAATCAATTATCCAATTTAAAATATATATCTGCATTTTAAACAACAGTTTAATGATAATACTTACTACGTTTGATTATTGCTTGATCACCATCTGTTTGTTTAGAAGCTGTTAAATATGCAATTAATTATACATGCACAACATATATACTACACGTATTGACAGGTATCCTGACGGCTGATGGCTACGGACGGTGGCGGTGAATCGAGGACACTGTGTTCCCCTGTGGTACACATGGGCTTTCAGAACTGACAGCGACATTTTAATGGCAAATGACATCGCTGGATGGGGAGGTTACGAGCTGTGACTTACTAATATGTGCAGAGGCCCTCGGGATTCTGGGATAGCTCTCTGCCCATTATGGTTGAGTTGAGCCAAAAGGAAAATACAAGTGCATTTTGGGATAGCGGCTGTTCTCTTAGGGCCCTGAATCAGGGATTATGTCCAAAGCTTTGACCCAAATGCCAAAGAGGAAATTTATTTATTTATTTATTTAATTTTTAATTTTTAATTTTTAAGCTTGGCTCAGTGGCATGGTACATTTTCGTTCACAGGGGACACTACAACATTTGGGCACATTTTTTTTTAAAATGAGCTGAATTCAGCCTTTCAAAGTCTCATAACTGTGCAAAAAAAAAAGAAGAAGCAAAAAGGTGCTCAGAGAGTGGGGGTACTTGGTAGAACAGTGTAATAAATTCCCAGCGCATTAAAAAAATCAGCAAAATGTCGGGAGGGTTTTTTTTTCTGTTAAAACAACTTATCTAAATATTTGAATCAACCTGACACCTTATGTTTGTCAGCCAAAGTTTTAAAATTATGCCACAGAATGGTCTGTATCTGAAAAATCAATGTTTTACAGACATGATGTAACTTTGCTGTTGAGAAAATGGGGGGATGTTACTTTTCCCAACTAGCTCTATGGACTCCTATGTCACTACTATCTGATCCCATTTTGCAGAGTAAAATCAGGTGGTTAGATTGTGTGGCGCGAGCCTTTACAGCTGTCCTCCAAAAAAATGCCCAGGGCTTTGTAAAAGCACACTTTGTGCAATTTACTTATTCAAACTTGGTTTCATTGAAGAATTTGAACACACACTGTGCCGTCTGATTAGTTTTCTGCCTCGGCTCTGAGCAGCTAAGAGACATATTCTCCAGCCTGTTAGGTGCAGGTGCTTCGTTCCACCACCAGGGGCCAAAAACCATCGCCAGATTTATAATGCAAAAACACGTTGTGTTTGCGGAACAAGGACACAGACAGCCCAAAGTGCTTACCAGTGGAATAAAAAAAAAGTTAATAAACTAAAAGGGGCAAACATACACGCTAAATAAAATGATCGTCCCCCCACTGGGAGAGAACGGCCAGACAGCCAGAGGTCACAGAGTGGAGAGCTCTGGCAAGGATTTAGGGTTGGACAGAACGGTAAACAAGGCAAAGCCGTCCCTGTTAGCGGCTGCACTCTTATATTCAGATTTTTAAACACCCAAGCCACCTCAAGCAACAAATGTACCAAAAGCTTTCATGAGTAACTGCAGGCAATCCTGGCAGTTAATGTGGATTTTTTTTTTTTTTTTTGTTTGTTTGTTTGCTTGTTTTATTTCAAATTAAGCTTAATGAGTAGAAAGTTGTCCAAGTCCACATTAAACCGTGATTCAGCTCATTCTCAGAGTAGCCCCATGAGAGAGCGAATGGAAATCGAGTGGAAATCAAGAGTCCATATAAATTACTCTCACAAAGACCTTGAGGTCAAATATTTTGCTAAGTGCTTAAACTGATTTTCTTTACAAAATGTTGCTGGAGGCAGGGGAGTACAAAAAAGTGAATCAGCAGCAGTTTTGAGAGCTCTCATGGTGTCTGTGTTGTTAATGCAATAAGGACTTACGGGTCTCAAACAATAACTTAACATGCAACGCAAGCAGAGGGGTTCGACCTTGAAGATGTGTGTGGTGAAAAAATATTCCACCTCTACAGGCATGAAATCACTGTGAGCATTTCTGATGAGCGTTTTTTTATTTAAATCTTTGTTTTTGCAGGTTAATAAAGATACCGGCTGAGCAAACACAAATAATGCCATCCACAGGGAAAACAAGCAGTATACAAACATCTAACTCCAGGGGCACAGGGTTAGGGTTAGGGCAGAGATAAGGGTTATGGTTAGGGTTAGGGGAGAAGGTTAGGGTTAGGGCAGATGGTTAGGGTTAGGGCAGAGGGTTAGAGTTAGGGCAGAAGGTTAGGGGAGAAGGTTAGGGTTAGGACAGTGGTTAGGGTTAGGGCAGAAGGTTAGGGTTAGGGCAGAGGGTTAGGGTTAGGGTTGGGGTTAGGGTTAGGACAGAGGGTTAGGGTTAGGGCAGAGGGTTAGGGTTGGGGTTAGGGTTAGGGCAGAAGGTTTGGGTTAGGGCTAGGGTTAGGGCAGAAGGTTAGGGTTAGGGCAGGGGTTAGGGTTAGAGGGTTAGGGTTAGGGCAGAAGGTTAGGGTTAGGACAGAGGGTTAGGACAGAAGGTTAGGGTTAGGACAGAGGGTTAGGAAGAGGGTTAGGGTTAGGGCAGAAGGTTAGGGTTAGGACAGAAGGTTAGGGTTAGGGGTTAGGGTTAGGACAGAGGGTTAGGGTTAGGGCAGAGGGTTAGGGTTAGGGCAGAGGGTTAGGGTTAGGGCAGAAGGTTAGGGTTAGGGCAGAGGGTTAGGGCAGAAGGTTTGGGTTAGGGCTAGGGTTAGGGCAGAAGGTTAGGGTTAGGACAGAGGGTTAGGGTTGGGGCAGAGGGTTAGGGTTAGGGCAGAGGGTTAGGGTTAGGGCAGAAGGTTAGGGTTAGGGCAGAAGGTTAGAGTTAGGGCAGAAGGTTAGGGTTAGGGCTTTAGGGCAGAAGGTTAGGTTAGGACAGAGGGTTAGGGTTGGGGCAGTTAGGGTTAGGGTTAGGGCAGAGGGTTAGGGTTAGGGCAGAAGGTTAGGGTTAGGGCAGGGTTAGGGCAGAAGGTTAGGGTTAGGGCAGAGGGTTAGGGTTAGGGCAGAAGGTTAGGGTTAGGGCAGAGGGTTAGGGCAGAAGGTTTGGGTTAGGGCTAGGGTTAGGGCAGAAGGTTAGGGTTAGGACAGAGGGTTAGGGTTGGGGCAGAGGGTTAGTTAGGGCAGAGGGTTAGGGTTAGGGCAGAAGGTTAGGGTTAGGGCAGAAGGTTAGGGTTAGGGCAGAAGGTTAGAGTTAGGGCAGAAGGTTAGGGTTAGGGTTAGGGCAGAGGGTTAGGGTTAGGGCAGAAGGTTAGGGTTAGGGTTGGGGTTAGGAGGGCAGAGGGTTAGGGTTAGGGCAGAAGGTTAGGGTTAGGGGAAGGTTAGGGTTAGGGCAGAAGGTTAGGGTTAGGGCAGAGGGTTAGGGTTAGGGCAGAAGGTTAGGGTTAGGGCAGAAGGTTAGGGTTAGGGTTAGGGTTAGGACAGAGGGTTAGGGTTAGGGCAGAGGGTTAGGGTTAGGGCAGAAGGTTAGGGTTAGGGCAGAGGGTTAGGGTTAGGGCAGAAGGTTAGGGTTAGGACAGAGGGTTAGGGTTAGGGCAGAAGGTTAGGGTTAGGGCAGAGGGTTAGGGTTAGGGCAGAAGGTTAGGTTAGGACAGAGGGTTAGGGTTAGGGCAGAAGGTTAGGGTTAGGGCAGAGGGTTAGGGTTAGGGCAGAAGGTTAGGGTTAGGGCAGAAGGTTAGGGTTAGGGCAGAAGGTTAGGGTTAGGGTTAGGACAGAGGGTTAGGGTTAGGGCAGAAGGTTAGGGTTAGGGTAGAGGGTTAGGGTTAGGGGGGCAGAGGGTTAGGGTTAGGGCAGAAGGTTAGGTTAGGGCAGAAGGTTAGGTTAGGACAGGGTTAGGGTTAGGGCAGAAGGTTAGGTTAGGGCAGAGGGTTAGGGTTAGGGCAGAAGGTTAGGGTTAGGGCAGAGGGTTAGGGTTAGGGCAGAGGGTTAGGGTTAGGGCAGAAGGTTAGGGTTAGGACAGAAGGTTAGGGTTAGGGCATAAGGTTAGGGTTAGGGCAGAAGGTTAGGGTTAGGGCAGAGGGTTAGGGTTAGGGCAGAAGGTTACGTTAGGGCAGAGGGTTAGGGTTAGGGCAGAAGGTTACGTTAGGGCAGAGGGTTAGGGTTAGGGCAGAGGTTAGGGTTAGGACAGAAGGTTAGGGTTAGGGCAGAAGGTTAGGGTTAGGGCAGAGGGTTAGGGTTAGGGCATAAGGTTAGGGTTAGGGCAGAGGGTTAGGGTTAGGACAGAGGGTTAGGGCAGAGAGGGTTAGGGTTAGGGGGTTAGGACAGAGGGTTAGGTTAGGGAGGGTTAGGGTTAGGGCAGAGGTTAGGGTTAGGGCAGAAGGTTAGGGTTAGGACAGAAGGTTAGGGTTTAGGGTTAGGGCAGAGGGTTAGGGTTAGGGCATAAGGTTAGGGTTAGGGCAGAGGGTTAGGGTTTGTACTCCAACCCATCAGCAGCTCAGCAGCACTGCTATTTAACCAGGTTTGTCAGAGCTGCGTTGGGATAAAAAGCTGCACAGCCAGCGATCCTGTAGGGACTCTCATACATGGCCTGAGGCTGGGATATTTTCATTGTGTTATTACGTTGTTCTTTATAAATATTATTTTTCTTTTTGTATTTGTGACTCACATGAAGTGGCTGGTGTCATTACCCCCGACCCCTGGGGACTTTAGCTTCTGGACGAGGATGCGGATCACGTTGATGAAGATGATGAAGTTGACCTGCAGAGCAAGGGGGAAAAAAAACAGCCTCAACTACACAAATGGCCCTTATTTTTTAACACACACTTTTTTTTTTTTAAATCCAAAGTTAAACAGTTTACACAGTTTTACAGACAGTCCATTAAGATAGGTTGGCATTTATTGAAGAGGTCCCCATCCAGCTAAACACATTCCTGACTTTACTTGGAGAAATGCTCATCAAACGTTGAGTTCAGGAGTTCAGCAGTGGAAAAGGTAATGACCCCTCACTCTCTCAGTATCTTTATGAACTACATACCTATGTCACATCTGTAGTATATGCAAGAATACATGTCCTGGTGTATGAGAGATCATTTTAGAAGGATGTCAGAAAATGTACCTTTGAGACTAAAGTAATCCTGCTTCTACTGAATTTTCAGAGTTTGATCATAGCTCAAAAACATTTTTAAATGGTGGGAGATAAGATATAGCTGAGGAACATCAGAATGAGTCCACAGAGCTTCTGAGTAACTGTGCTCAATGGTGCAGCAGCTCCACCTGTGAGTGCTCCACCTGTGAGAGCTCCACCTGTGGTCTGAACCCGTGGCCTCTGAGCTGCAGTCCCTCCTGTCTATCTACGCTACCGCAGCACGGGCTCACAGCCTGAAGCAAACATGTCCCTGAGGAACCATTTAAACCTCATTCAAGCGTGTTAATACTCTGAGATACTAGACACCAAGGCATGAAATGTGCAATGTGTGTGATAACAGCATTACAATATAAAGCAATAAGTATCACATTTAAAAAAAAGCAATGAATGCTTTTTGAAGTGCACGAAGTTCTGTCTTCCTGCTGCTGCAAGTAGATATCACAGTGAAGATAAAGATGATATACTGTGCAGCCTTATGAGACAGTAGAGATGTAAGGATGAAATTTCATAAAGGCAACTAAAAAGGGGAGGTGTCAAATACTATCACTAGACGATTTACACCATTTCTTTTGGTTCTCTGTGTCACGCAAAATCTTTACAAAATTCATTTACAAAATGACTATGATTGTAAGCTTATTGTAGCCCCACCTATTATGTGGGTTTTATGAATGTTCCCCCTCCCCCCTCCCCCTCCAACCCTGTAACCCCCTAACCCCCCCCCCAACTTTCTGGTTTCCCCATCGGGCACCTTTGCGCTTTGCTTCCTCAGAGTGGATGGAGCGTAACAGACCCGTCTCAAATCATGCAGGAGCAAACATCTCTCCCCCAGGGTGAGCCAGAGATATGCTAAAGACAGTCTGTAAAAAGGCCAGTGTGTGGTGAGGCCAGGGGAGCGCTCTCACTGAGCACGCCCACCAGCCACAGAGCACTCTGGGGAAATTTCACGAATGCTACTAAAGCACGTTTTCCTCCGTTTTTTAAGTGTTGGAGTGGCAAAATGCTTTCTCAAGGGTGTTTTGTGCTTACTTGAATAGCTTGTCTGTGTTTTTGTTGTCATTGCTGTTGTTGTTGGGTTAATGTATTGGGGTGCCAGGAGAGGTGGAGGGAGGAGAAAGCTACTCGGCTCCTCCCTCTGTACTGCTGTCAGTCTCCTGGTTCCCTCCCTCAGCCTGGAGAGCCAACCAGAGCTGCAACAGCAGAGGCCCCACTAACAGGCAGGCTCCCCTGAGAGTGATCTCTAAACAGCAACAAACAGAGTTTGACCCTATATTGCATGTTTATTCTTTGTTTCACTGTTTTACCCCAAAAGGGGTAAATTAAAGGCCTTTTGCCACTTTTTGTTGAATGTTTGTCTGTCTTCCCTACACTCACCACCTGGCTCAGTGGCCGTGCCTGCCACTGTGCCACAATATATACAAATGAATGAATGTGTGAATGAAAATGTGAGTGGGTAAGTGAGTGAGTGTGTGAATGACTGAGTGCGTGACTGACTGACTGACTGACTGACTGACTGACTGAGCTATGGGAGATGCGCTGTCTCTCTCTGCAGTGCCCTCGCACTCACCAGCAGCGACGCGGTTATGGGGCCCTTGATGATCCACCAGATGTAAGCATTTTCAGTGTCGTCCCAGCAGCTGCACACAAACACACACACTGTCATTCTACTGCAGTTTTTAACACACACACACACTGTCATTCTACTGCAGTCTTTCACACACACACACACACACACACACACACACCACAGACACACACACACACACTGTCATTCTACTGCAGTCTTTAACACACACACACTGTCATTCTCCTGCAGACTTGAACACACACACATACACACGGACACACACACTGTCATTGTACTGCAGTCTTTAACACACACACACACACACACACACACACACATACACACACACTGTCATTCTCCTGCAGTCTTTAACACACACACACATACACACAGACACACACACTCTCATTCTACTACAGTTTTTAACACACACATACACATACACACAGACACACACACACTGTCATTCCACTGCAGTCTTTAATGTACACGAACATGCACACACACACACACAGTATACACAGTGTATAGTGGGTGATTACATACGTACCCCCTGTTATCATAGAAGTATCTGATGAGCACCCACACAGTCAGTATGGATGTTGGGAGACCTGGGGGGTAGAGATGTTGTGTAAGGCCCTGCCCATGCAGTGGTGTCATCTGTACAGTGCATTAAGACTAAGACTAAAAAACAAAATGGCCAACGCAGGTTAAATCTGAGAGGCAAGAAGAAATACAGGAAACAGCAACACAGGTGGAGAGGGACCCCCAGCACTTACCCCAGCCAATCAGGATGTACCACCAGAAGTATTTCTTCTGAGAAACGAAAGTAAGGGCCAGCAGGGTCTGCAGGTACATCCCCTCCACCAGCAGCCAGAAGTAATTGGCCAGGATGCTGAACTGGAAGAATGCCACTGCAGACTTACACGCAACCTGCAAGCAAACATAAGATAAAACATTGCCCTCTGCTGGGCTGGAATATGAACTACTCCATCTGCCCACGGCAACCAGCAGGACAGAACAGTACTCCCTGCTGTCAGCCGTCTGCCTGAGACACAAGTTTAACACACATATAATAAAGGCACTTTGTACAAAAAAGCAAAACTATCTGGGTTTTACATTACATTGTGCTGAGGTGTCATGTGCTTGGTGGCAAGGTAAATAACTGGCCATCTACATCTATGTAGATTAAAAGAGCTCGACTGCCCCCGTCTCCGGAAGCAGCCCCAGAGTGACTTCTGCTTCCTGGGAGTTGGATGTGGGGATAAGGGCTGACCTTGTGTGTATTTCTGGGACTGACATCAGATAAGGCCCTGAGGCCAGCTTTTACACCAGGACGGACAAACACATCCCTCAAAACATGCGTGTGATAAAATCTAACGGAATTAAATATGAGTCATAATCGTAACCGTAGTATTAATACCGTTATGTGTTACAGATGGCAGTAAGACTGTATGACTGAGAGCTGTTAGAGGCCACTCCACTGACCATGTCATCAATGCGTCTGATTGGTTAAAGTCATGTGCTGTTATCACCAGGAGCTTGTCAAGGCTCACTGTTCTCCAATCACGGTCCTTCTTTGCCCTGGTGTTGATTTTGGGCAAGGGTGGGGGGGAATGTATCTGTTATCAACTTTGTCGTTTCTATAGTAACTGCCAGTCCTTATTCAGAGGCTATGCCCCCCACGCCCCAGTGATGGGAATCAAACTGGCAAACCCTGGCCCTGGGACCTCATTATTGCTGTGTTGTGATAGGCTGGCAGGTCATAGTGGGAGGGGCTGAATCTGTAACTATGTAGCACATCAAAGCTAAGATGGAGGTGATGATTAGGGCCCTCAAACGGCATGAAGCCCTTCATGTGTGGCGTGTCCCAATGCTCATTTATTCCTTCCCTCTTTTCATGTGTTTATTTGCGTACTATTTTTATCCTGTCACTGTCTGTAGTCCTGAAATCTGGACCCCTTTTTACACTGTAAAAAGAGAGGCAGCGTCAGGTCAGGTCCGCTCTTTGTTCACACATTGTTTCAATCAAGTCCTCTCCATTATGTGAGCAACAGTGTGAAACGTGTCTGCAATGAGTAAACTTGTAGAGCCTGACCTCACCTGTCCTCCTCTCCCTCTCCACGCTCCGCCAGGGCCTGCATTTCGCAGGAGAACATGGCCTGCGAGGGGAGTTCTGCCACTCCGTGCCCGCATTCCGTTATCTCGCGACTGTACTCTGCCATCTTGCGACTGTGCTCTGCTAAACTTATGACTGTGCTGAGCTATCTTGCTACCGCGCTCCGCTATCTGGCGGTTCTCATGCCCCTCAGTCTCCTCCCAGGAGTGGATTATACCCAGAGCCCCTCCTCAAATCACATCCATTTTAAATGACTTTTTCAATGACTTTTTTTTTAGAAATAAACAAAGTTTTTCAAGGATTTTTTTTTTTAATGTGTCCTGAATTACTCTGGACAGTTTGCGCTCCTTTCAAGATGATGAATGAAAGCAGAAATTAGACTGAGAATCCAGCCTAAAACATTTCTCAGTATTGCAAGCATACATACATACACACATACAGACATACATTATGAAAAGCATGAAAACCAATAACTACATTTTATTAAACTAAGAAAAACAAACAATGAGTGAAGGAATGAACAAACTAACAAATGAATGAGGATCTCTGACTCACCGTGGACATGAAGCAGTGGTCCAGGGTCTCGTCGGCAAAAAGCACGCCATCTTTAACGAACACAGAGGTGGCTCTCAGGATGAAAGAGGCAAACAGGTTCATGTGGATGTAGTTCCTGGTGCAGTGGAACTTCCTGCAGGGAGGTGTGACAGCCAGCATCAGAGCAGGGTACAGGAACACGGCAAGAACAGAACATCAGAGCAGGGTACAGGAACACGGCAAGAACAGAGCGTTTGAGTACAGGAACAGGAGAGTAACTTAATACATGAACACAGTGTGAACAGGAGAGTATCTGAATGCAAAAACACAGTGTGAATAGGAGAGTATCTGAGTACATTAACACAGTGTAAACAGGAGAGTATCTGAGTAAATGAACACAGTGTGAACAGGAGAGTATCTGAGTAAATGAACACAGTGTGAATAGGAGAGTATCTGAGTACACTAACACAGTGTAAACAGGAGAGTATCTGAGAAAATGAACACAGTGTGAACAGGAGAGTATCTGAGTAAATGAACACAGTGTGAACAGGAGAGTATCTGAGTGCAGGAACACAGTGTGAATAGGAGAGTATCTGAGTGCAGGAACACAGTGTGAACAGGAGAGTATCGGAGTACATGAACACAGTGTGAACAGGAGCGTATCTGAGTACAGGAACAGAGCTCAATCAATCAATCAATCAATCAATCAAGAAATGAATCAATTGGGCTGTTCCAGTAATGCAGTAACTATGTGATAGATGGGAGGTGTATGACGGTCTGGCAGCAGGGCTTTGAGACTCAGAGGCTGCAGGTTTGATTCCCAGGCTTTGAAGGGCACTTCATTCATGGAGTGGCAATCACAATCAAATGTCCCCCAAGAGGACCTCCTCTTGAGCCTCGAGAGATAAAGCCACTTTACAGCGTTCTGTCATTTTGTCCCTCTCCTCACTTTATCAGGAGTTATCTCATACTTCTTCTAGTGTGAGTAGCTCATCAGTAAAAGAAGAAACAAATGGATAAAAAGGAGAAGAGCCTCCTCTCCACAGTCGTTCCTTCTTCAGGGGGTTATTATGGGCTGCCCAGACTGGGGTGACCCTAGTGGGGGGGAGATGATGTTAGTGAGTCCAGTGTGAGAGCTAGCAGCTTGTGCTTTTGTCCTTTCTCTTGAGAGATGGGAAAAATGATGACACCTACTGCAAAAAATGTGTGTGTGTGTGTGTGTGTGTGTGTGTGTGTGTGTGTGTGACAGTGTGTGTGTGTGTGTTTGTGTGTGTGTGTGTGTGTGTGTGTGTGTGTGTGTGTGTGTGTGTGTGTGTGTGTGATATAACAGGTAAATTATGGACTGAGATTGACTGAGGTTTGGAATACTTTGAAGTGGGCCTCACCTGAACACAGTGAAGACGAAAATGGCCGTGATGAGGGAGATCAAGGAGGTGGCGTAGCCTGCTGTATACACCTGCTTAAACGTTGAGTAGTACGTCGACTGAAACAGAAATACGACAACATGACAGGAAAAGGAAACAGCCACGTTATACACCAGGGGATGCAAGCCACATCTTATCAAAATGCCTCATCGTTAAAGGGAAATTGCAGTACTGGACCGGTCCACCAGGGAGCGCTAGCTATATCCAGCACTGTATCCTCCATTTTTTTTTTCATTTTCTCCAAAGTTTTAATGGACAGTAACATTCACAGGCTTGTCAGTGGAGAGCAAATACAAGCACATGTCCTCTTCCAAAGCATGTGTTCTCAACCCAGATTTATTCTTAACTGTGGAGTGTATATAATATGCGCAGGCCAACTGCGTGCGCTTGTCTCAGTCTGTGCTTCAGTACGAGGGCTCACGCAGCGGCCATGGCACCATTGCCCTTTCCTATTAAAGAACTGAAGAAATAAATAATAAACGATGCTTTAAATCAAACTTACATGTATTTAAGCATGATTTAAGGGGAGGATTTAAGGGGCAACTGGCGTCTGTGCCTGTGGGACGAGCCGCACTAATTGGTCTGTTGCCGTGACGGAAGCAGCACTCCAGTGCAGGAAGTTTAGAGGTCCGCGTCGGTGTGATCTTGATGTCAGATTAAGTTTCTCAGGAGTCAGTTGCACTCACTGCGTTTCCGGGCAGCCTGCCATCGCCGCTGGTCTGTTGCTAACAGGAGGAACCTCTGGGTCATGTGACTATGAATATATATTAGCCAGAGAATGGCTGCCTTACCACCTAACACTGCATTCAGAGGAGATGTGTTCAGTGAGTTAAATGGAAGATGTGTTCAGTGCATTAAAGAGGAGATGCATTCATTGCATGAATAAGGACATGTGTTCACTGCGTTAAAGAAGGGGTACCCTATTCATTTCCCTAATTCATTTCCCCCCTTCATGCTAATATTTAAAACAGCTAATATGTAACAACTATTTGCCAATCTGAGAAAATATGCATCAAGGGCACTGCAAACCCCATAGAGTGCTACAGCAAAGGATACATAGAAAGACGGAAAGGTTGAGGGGGACAGGAGGGTGCAGAGAGAAGAGGGAGAGGAATGAGAAAGGGAAAGAGAAGGACAGACAGGGGAAAGTGGGAGAAGGACAGATTTACTTTCCACCAGAAAAGAGTCCCTCCTTTACTAAAAATAATGAATTGAATTTGCTGACACTTTTAAAGAATGTAATGCAATTACTGTTAATTGTTTGGTTGTGTATTTTGTAAACAGACAACAGCAGAATTTGTGTATATTTATAACTTATCATTATCACAAATCTCTAAGTGCTCTTTCTGTTTCCTGCACATCTCTGTTTAATTGTGTATCTCTATGTATATTTCCTGTTTCTTGTACGTCCCTGTGTGACAGTTTATCTCTGTGTCCCACTGTCCCACTGTCTCTGTTTCCTGGACATCTCTTGTGTGATAGTGCATCTCTACATACAACAGTAAGCGTCTTGCAATGGCACCAAAGTGTTTTCCTTAAAGAATGACAGTAACAAATGACAGAATTAATGAGCTATTAGACGGGATCCGGAACGATCGATAAGCAAGATACAGAAGGACCCGAGGTCATTACACAGAGCTCTGAAACCCGTGAGCCTCAATTTATATCTATTTATGTCTGTTCTCCCTCAGCTACCACAGGACCTCCAGCACCAGGATGGCTATACGCAAACCTGAGACACATCCACTAAAACAACGACACCAAACCTGAGACACATCCACTAAAACAACGACACCAAACCTGAGACACATCCACTAAAACAACGACACCAAACCTGAGACACATCCACTAAAACAACGACACCAAACCTGAGACACATCCACTAAAACAACGACACCAAACCTGAGACACATCCACTAAAACAACACACCAAACCTGAGACACATCCACTAAAACAACGACACCAAACCTGAGACACATCCACTAAAACAACGACACCAAACCTGAGACACATCCACTAAAACAACGACACCAAACCTGAGACACATCCACTAAAACAACGACACCAAACCTGAGACACATCCACTAAAACAACGACACCAAACCTGAGACACATCCACTAAAACAACGACACCAAACCTGAGACACATCCACTAAAACAACGACACCAAACCTGAGACACATCCACTAAAACAACGACACCAAACCTGAGACACATCCACTAAAACAACGACACCAAACCTGAGACACATCCACTAAAACAACGACACAAAACCTGAGACACATCCACTAAAACAACGACACCAAACCTGAGACACATCCACTAAAACAACGACACCAAACCTGAGACACATCCACTAAAACAACGACACCAAACCTGAGACACATCCACTAAAACAACGACACCAAACCTGAGACACATCCACTAAAACAACGACACAAAACCTGAGACACATCCACTAAAACAACGACACCAAACCTGAGACACATCCACTAAAACAACGACACCAAACCTGAGACACATCCACTAAAACAACGACACCAAACCTGAGACACATCCACTAAAACAACGACACCAAACCTGAGACACATCCACTAAAACAACGACACCAAACCTGAGACACATCCACTAAAACAACGACACAAAACCTGAGACACATCCACTAAAACAACGACACCAAACCTGAGACACATCCACTAAAACAACGACACCAAACCTGAGACACATCCACTAAAACAACGACACCAAACCTGAGACACATCCACTAAAACAACGACACCAAACCTGAGACACATCCACTAAAACAACGACACCAAACCTGAGACACATCCACTAAAACAACGACACCAAACCTGAGACACATCCACTAAAACAACGACACCAAACCTGAGACACATCCACTAAAACAACGACACCAAACCTGAGACACATCCACTAAAACAACGACACCAAACCTGAGACACATCCACTAAAACAACGACACAAAACCTGAGACACATCCACTAAAACAACGACACCAAACCTGAGACACATCCACTAAAACAACGACACCAAACCTGAGACACATCCACTAAAACAACGACACCAAACCTGAGACACATCCACTAAAACAACGACACCAAACCTGAGACACACCCACTAAAACAACGACACCAAACCTGAGACACATCCACTAAAACAACGACACAAAACCTGAGACACATCCACTAAAACAACGACACAAAACCTGAGACACATCCACTAAAACAACGACACCAAACCTGAGACACATCCACTAAAACAACGACACCAAACCTGAGACACATCCACTAAAACAACGACACCAAACCTGAGACACATCCACTAAAACAACGACACAAAACCTGAGACACATCCACTAAAACAACGACACAAAACCTGAGACACATCCACTAAAACAACAACACCAAACCTGAGACACATCCACTAAAACAACACACCAAACCTGAGACACATCCACTAAAACAACAACACCAAACCTGAGACACATCCACTAAAACAACAACACCAAACCTGAGACACATCCACTAAAACAACGACACCAAACCTGAGGCACATCCACTAAAACAACAACACCAAACCTGAGGCACATCCACTAAAACAACGACACCAAACCTGAGACACATCCACTAAAGCAACACCAACAGAAACGCTGAATCATAAGCACAGCACATAATTATCCTGTCTCTAAACATAAGAAGCGAGCACCGGACTGGCATGCATATAGCGTATGAATACGAATATCAATGTGAACAAGCATGAATATTGCATGTTCCTCCGCACGCTTTCAGGCCTGCAATGCTGCAAGGTGTGTCAGATACGAGGAGACACTAATGCGGGGGGCTGAGAGGAAAAGAAACCAGAATCCCTCACTATTAACTGGCTGTGGGCTTTAAAGGCCTAAAAGAGATCTGCGCTGACTTCATAGCAAACGCCATTCATGATGACGGAAATTAAATTAAGTGCTACACAACGCAGGGTGCATTCCCAAACTCAGTCCCCTCTGTCGTCTAAAACATCTTTCCTTTCTCTCTGGACCACCCACTGTAATGTCACACAGTACCACGCCCATATTTCGACGAGCCCCTCCTCCCATGACCGCGCCTACCTCAGACTCGGTTTCGACGTCCTCCCGAACTCACAAGCTTCCTCGTATGGGGGTACACATCTGTCCAGCCTTCTTTTGTGCAGTTCCTGAAGATGTAGCCTGAAAAATAAGGCACAGGCCATCGTTAGCCGTGACCAGCTTCGTCTTCATCTTTCGCTAATGAGCCATCCCCTGCATTAGTCGCACACAATCCA